>CM046029.1:54571850-54575413 GCA_025215565.1 Flaveria ramosissima | reverse complement strand
TCTCCCCGTTAGTATTGTATTAACAAACTCGTGTTCTCAATTTCTTACATGATTATATGTTTTGTTCATAGTCTTATATATGTAAATCAAAGAAAACAATATAAATTTGTGATCCTTTGAACTTAATTGATCGAACACTTCATGTTTATAGAAAAGAAAAACCAACATCAATGAAAAGCATATGTAACAACCCAACCAATCCATTACGTCAACCAACTAGTTATCACATGGCCACGTCAATTGAACATCTTGAATTGCCAAGTGAATGAACATTGGGCTGTTAGGAGACGTTTGATTTGCAGAATGTTTTGTAAAGAAATTGAAAATGGAATTGGAATTAGAGTCTTGTTAAAATAGATAACGTGTTTGGTTGGTCAGTTTTGAGTGGAATTGGAATGTTAATTTTGAACATTCCATGGAGAAGTGAAAGGAATGTGAATTACAGTGAATGTATGAAAATTTTACAATTCCAATTCCATACGTTAACCAACTAAACAAGATTTTGGATGAAAAAATTTTCAAATTCCAATTCTAGTTCCGTAGAATTCTGTGAACCAAACAGAGCTTTACTTTCTAGAAAATGATTTCTTAAAGCTAAAACACAAAACTCAATTTTACTTAACAATAATAAATAATTCTAAGTTGTCTAATTTAGTAACATTACATTTTTATTAAGGGTGTAAGTTAGTTTAGAAAAACTTGAGCTCAAGTAATCTCAAATTTATATCATATTTGTTAGGCCATTAATGAAATTTGGAGTGCTTACATAATGTTACACGAAGTAAGATTTAATATAATTTTATTTATGCAATCCAACCGGAGGTAGAAGGCACCAGCAGTTGACGAAAGGATTGGTGGACCAGATTAAAAGCGGTGAAAGTGTAATTTAAAAGCATAAACTCTCCAATAACCAAAACAAATGGGTTTGGAAAGGCGATTCCTACGGTGTTTTCTCAATGAAATCATTAAAGAGTCTAATCGAATCCAAGACTTATGTTCCGGATGAAGTAATTTTCGACTCCTCCAAATTAAATCCCATTAAAGCAAATTTTTTGTTTGGCGAGCAGGTTTACAAAAAGTACCAACCAAGAAGGCACTTCAAAAAAATATTCTTTTTAAATCTATTACTTGTTCGCTTTGTGGTCTGGAAGAAAAAAATATAGATAACTTAGACCATCTCCAATGGGTATTTTTAGAGGTTGTTTTAAGAGCAAGAATAACATGAAGTTGTTTTTCATTATTGGATAGCTATGTTTTTAGAGGTAAAGTTCTTCATCATGAACATAAAAATGAAAGATAGGTGGGGCCAAGATGTTTTTTAATTATATTAAATAAACATATAAAGAGAGATAAATAAAAAGATGATAATGATGTGTGATATGCTTTTTATGTTTTTGAGTTTTATTATTGTGAAGGTTTTTGATATTTTGAATGGATAATTATTTTTATAACGTGCTAGCTTACTAGACATATTTTTTTGGTGTTTATATGTTTTTTTATTGTGGATGCTCTTATTGTTAAATTGATTCCAAGTCAGTGGAATATGGGCAAATATATGGAGATGGTGCAAAATAACAACAAAAAAAGACGCACGGTTATAGAAAAGTGGGTCGACAACAAGGGTCTAAGAGGCAATGCACACTGCAAAAACATATGTCAAGCAATAATTCTCTCTACTCTTTGGTGTATATGAAAAGGGAGAAACTTCATGTCTTCAACTAAACAAATTGGAGCCAAGATAAATTAGTGGAAGAGATTATAATAAACACTTTCTTATGGGTGAAGAACACGAGAAAATTTGAAAGTTTACAATGAAAAGAGTGATGTGATTTTAATTTCTTTTTGTAATATGTTTCATGTACTATTTGTTCTAGCATCTTGTTGGATTTAAATAAAAATTTGCTTGTTTTTCATTTAAAAAAAATTAATAAGACATTTAAAATCTTCTTAAAATAATAAAACACACATTAATTTTCAAATCAAACTAAATAATTGTAGAACCATGCTAACTATTACTAAAGTTTTGTTGGTAGCTTGAGAAATTTTAATTGTTACAATGAGTTGTTGCATTGAAATATCATTGATTTGTGCACACTTAATGATGTTTTCGGTATCTATTTCATCCATCATATGAGTGGCATGTCAATCTAAGATTTGTTTGGTAGCATCTTAATAGATTCATTAAGAGGCTACTTCTGAATCAATTTGAGGTTGAAGTGTTTGGTTCATAAAACATCATCTCTTAATAGTTCCATTCAACTGTAATTGATTACATGATAAAAAGATGTTGAATGGAAAACTTGACAAGTTTACCCCTTTCGTCAAATAAACACCCTCCCTTTCATGAATGAGAAACCCATTGACCTCTCATCCATTGAGCTCACTCACCCATCGCCACCCCTTGTCGGCAACGTACTCCTCGTTGACACACCCCATCGTCGGCGCAGAAATTTTAATTGTTACAATGAGTTGTTGCATTGAATATCATTGATTTGTGCACACTTAATGATGTTTTCCGTATCTATTTCATCCATCATATGAGTGGCATGTCAATCTAAGATCTGTTTGGTAGCATCTTAATAGATTCATTAAGAGGCTACTTCTGAATCAATTTGAGGTTGAAGTGTTTGGATCATAAAACATCAACATCATCTCTTAATGGTTCCATTCAACTGTAATTGATTACGTAATAAAAAGATGTTGAATGAAAAACTTGACAAGTTTACCCCTTCCGTCAAATAAACACCCTCCCTATCGTGAATGAGAAACCCATTAACCTCTCATCCATTGAACTCACTCACCCATCGCCACCCCTCATCGGCAACGTACTCCTCGCTGACACACCCCATCGTCGGCGCAGATCCTCGTCGGAGTACCTTTCCCTCACGACATCTCTTTGCAGCACCACTCTATCTCTTCGATTCATCATTTAAACATTCATGAGTCGTGCTTCACACACATCCTACGATGTCGCTTCCGATTCAAATTCCAATAGATGCAACACATGACTAGTACAGAGGATGTGTTGCCTTCGCCGGAGGATATTTTGGAGGTGAGACTAAGCCCACCACCGTCATGGAGGACGTATTTCTAGAGACCACCATTGTTTTAGAAATATCGAACGATTGAATGGTCACATATCGATGTTTTAGTGTTTAATGATCTAGATATATGATTTTACATGATAATTGTTATGGAACGAATTTACTTTGTTTATGTTTTGTTCATAGATGCTTAGAGTTAGTAAGAGCTTAATTTAAAGCACAAGAAACAAACCATGATAGTTCAAGGATCGAAAGTAAAAATATTAAAAGATATCCAAGAAAGGAAGGATGAATGATGTTTGATACGCCATGCTTGTTGTACCATGCGCCGGGGGTGTATGATCGACATTTGATTTAGCGTATTTACATTCAAAATTCATAAACTTTAAGGGATGAAACGCTAGTGTGAGTATGGTACGCTGGATATGGTCGTACCATACGCCGGTAGTAACAAGAAGTCCGGATTTTGTGGATTTTAAAGTGTATTTAAAAATCTTTAAAGGGTTTTAGAATAACAAT
>CM046029.1:54336850-54566850 GCA_025215565.1 Flaveria ramosissima | reverse complement strand
AAAAGGTGTGGGAAGGATTCTATGCCATTGATTAATGAAAATCAATTATTGAAACTAAGGGAGGGTGTCATCAAAACATATGAACGAAACGAAAAGGTAAAATTAAGTATCTGGTGTGTATATAATACTTTTCTGTCCTTAGTATAAATGTACAATTCCAATTAAAACAATTATGTAGTTTTAAATATGAAATTAGATGAGTGTTTTAAATAGGGACCTGCTGGAGACACTACAAGAATTTTTAGGGGAAGACCAGACTTAACCGTCATGGTTAGGCCTAAACGTGAGAGTTTGAAGCCTAACCGTGACGGTTTGCCCAAACCGTGACCTCTAATAAAGAGGCACGGGTCTGAGAAAGTACACTGGTTAAAGTACACGTATAAAGAGGCACAGGTGGAGCAGAAACCATCACGGTTCAACCAAACTATGACGGTAAGCGTACTAGGTAATTAGTGTACGAGGTAAATGTCCTTGATTCCAGGGTACCAAACACCTTGAACCGTCACTGTTTGGCCAAACGTGACAGTTTTGTTAGGACCTGGTATTTGAACGAAATACCTAGTGATTAGCGTGTAAACCAGATCAAATAGTGTGGAATCCTATTTGATTGGCGATCCAATCAGTGAGAACACACGAAGAATCAATCAAGAATTGAAACTAACGTTAGAAGTCGATTGAGAATCGATCTAATGTGTTCTGTGAACTTGGAGAACGAATTGGGAGGTTTCTGGACGGCTAGGGTACGTCTGGAGTCGAAATAGAATGAATGCTTACGTTTTTCCACGAATTGGGTTGTATTTATAGGTTAGTATTGTTCATTCGGGCGACTGGACCATAAGTATGGTTCAGTCGTGCGATTGAACCATGCGGTTGATTCATGCGCACGACTGAGTGTTCAGTCGTGCGACTGAGCCAATCTTATGTGTCAATCATACGACTGATCCAGTCTCCTGGTTCAGTCGTGCGACTGAGTCAATCGTATGAAGTTATTCATGCGTATGGTCGATTCGCATGGGCCATTCGCATGAGAATTTCATTATGTTAAGTTTGAATGTATTAATTGATATAACATTATGTGTAACCATTCAAACAATCAAAAACCTAATTAACCAATTCAATATCGACTCATTAATGAAATATTAGACATTACAAATCACAAACAATCAATATAATTTCATTAATCATTTCAAATTACATCAGAATCAGATAAACAAGATCTATTACATTTCATATCATGATCTAGGGACATACATGTATCAACAAACTCCTCCTTGGACCTAGATCTCTCTATTGTCTTGTTTTCTGCATCACCTCCTCATATTTCTTGTACTTGTCCTCTTTTGTGACTCCCGCGTGAATCTCAAACGCGAAGCAGAGTCGTATAACATTCTGGAAGGAGGGCTTGTACAATATCCGCGTATCATAAAACAGTGGCCACTTGTATAGCGTGTAGACATCATTGCTGACAAGTTAGTAAGCCACATCGGGTCGAATACCCTGATCGTATCCATTTGGCCCTCTTTGCTTATGACTATGACCGTTTTAGTAAGTGTAATCACGTATATTGTCTGCTATTACGTTAGCACCACCACTTAAAGTGTGGAGTGAAGTCCTGTGGCATTTCCCTGAGTGGGATTCTTGACATTGTGCGGGAGGACTCCACTTCAACACTATCTTGGGTTTGCCAGTAATGGCATCAACCTCAGACCTTCTGATATAACTAGTAGGCTGTTGGGGTCTGAAGTTAACCCATCTGGTGTGTACTCCTTCTTTAGGGCAGCCTCAAACCAGCCTGACATCTTCCTCGGGTCAGCATACAAAAGCTTTAGCTTTGCCAGCTGGTTGAGCTCAAAACCTGGTAGAGTCTTCAGATCATGTGGGAATCTGAAGTACTCTATGCCATGTTCCCTCTTAACTGCATATACGTTAAGGTCCTCAAAATACGCCCATGCTATGATCCTGCCAGACACCTTGTGATGTTTCTTGACTCTGTAGAGTTTGGTGTAGGCATCCTGTTTCGGTGTAGCACGTTGGGCTCTAACTTCTTCAAAACACGCAGCCCACTCAGCCTTTCGAATGTCGACATCATCGTTTGAGGCTTGGGCCGTTCCTTCTACTTTCTCGGTTTCTTGCTCCATCTTGTCTAACACCTCAAAAGTATCACTGACGAGGGATTCACCCAGATTGGGGACCACATTTCCCTCATTGTCAGCATACTGAGGGTAGTGCTCAGCAGTGACATCTTCAATCTTGACTTCATCAACATCGTTAAGCTCTTCGTCACTGGTCGAGTCACATGTCGGAGCATCTTTCACTATCTCATCTGGATTGAGCTTGAAGATCCTCTGCGAGTTACTCGTTTGATAGGTCGTGAATTATTTCCCTTCTTCAGGGGTATAACTCACTGACCATCTTACAATCCTTGCAGATCAAGAATCATTGTTAGCTGAGTCTTGACCTGCTGAGGGGAGCAACATCAAACTCATCCCTTTGGTAACTTGGATCTGTTTGATTTACACATTCAACATATCAACCATTAGTAATTAATCAAACAACCATGCATTAACTTAATATAAACATTAAACATAGTTTTCAATACATGATTCAAATACAAAAGTAAATAAATACATAAACATCTAATCTTTACTTTTATCCTGAATCATCGTCTCGTCACTTGGTGGAGTAGAGAAGAAGCTGGTTGATCTTGTCTGTTCTTTGATCTCCTCTCTTGACCTGAAGCAGAGGCCGATGCAGCTGCATCCCCTCCTTCTGCTTCATCATCATCCTCCTTGTTAGGACCTGGTATTTGAACGAAATACCGAGTGATTGCGTGTTAAACCAACTCAAATAGTGCGGAATCCTATTTGATTGGCGATCCAATCAGTGAGAACACACGATGAATCAATCAAGAATTGAAATCAACGTCAGAAATCGATTAGGAACCGATCTGATGTGTTCTATGAACTTGGAGAACGATTTGGGAGGCTTCTGGACGGCTAGGGTACGTCTGGAATCGTAATGGGATGAATGCTTACGTTTTCCCACGAATTGGGTCTATTTATAGGTTAGTATTGTTCAATCGTGCGACTGGGCCATAAGTATGGTTCAGTCGTGCGATTGAACCATGCGGTTGATTCATCCGCACGACTGAGTGTTCAGTCGTGCGATTGAGTCAATCTTATGTGTCAAACATACGACTGATCCAGTCTCCTGGTTCAGTCGTGCGATTGAGTCAATCGTATGAAGTTATTCATGCGTGTGGTCCATTCGCATGGACCATTCGCATGAGAACTTCATTAAGTTAAGTTTGAATGTTTTAATTAATATAACATAATGTGTAACCATTCAAACAATCATAAACCCAATCAATTCAATCACGACTCATTAATGAAATATTAAACATTACAAGTAACAACCAATTCATGTCATTTCATTAATCAATACAAATTACATCATAATCAGACATACAAGATTCATTACATTACAGCTCATGATCTAGGGACATACATGCATCAACAAACTCCCCCTTGGACCTAGATCTATCTATTCTCTTGTCTTCTGCATCACCTCCTTATACTTTTTGTACTTCTCCTCTTTAGTGACTCCTGCGTGTATCTCAAAAGCAAAGCAGAGTCTTATGACATTTTGGAATTGGAGGGCTTGTACAATATCTTGCGTGTCATAGAATAGTGGCCACTTGTATAATGTGTAGACATCATTAGCAGACAAGTTGGTTAGCCACATTGGGTCGAATACCCTGATAGTATCCATTTGTCCCTCTTTATTCAACACTATGACAGCTTCAGCGGTTCTCCAATCATAGTACCACCATTTGAAGTGGGGAGTGAAGTCCTGTGGCATTTCCCTGAGAGGGATTCTTGACATAGTGCGCGAGGACTCCACTTCAGCACAATCTTTGGTTTTCCCGTAATGGCATCAACCTCAGACCTTCTTATATACCTCGTAGGCTGTTGTGGTCTGAAGTTAACCCATCGGTGTGGTACTCCTTCTTCAGGGCAGCCTCAAACCAGCCTGACATCTTTCTCGGGTCAGCATACAGCAGCTTTAGCTTAGCCAGCTGGTTGAGCTCAAAACCAGGTAGAGTCTTCAGATCATGTGGGAACCTGAAGTACTCTATGCCCTGCTCCCTCTTAACTGCATAAGCGTTAAGGTCTTCAAATAAGCCCATGAGATAATCCTGCCTGACACCTTATGGTGTTTCTTGACTCTGTAGAGCTTGGTGTAGGCATCTCTCTTTGGTGCAGCACGCTGGGCTCTTACTTCTTCAAAACATGCAGCCCACTCAGCCTTGCGAATATCTACGTCTTCATTTGTGGCTTGGGCTGTTCCTTCAGTCTTTTCTGTTTCCTGCTCCATCTTGTCTAGTACCTCAAAAGTATCACTGACTAGGGATTCACCCAGATTGGGGACCACATTTCCCTTGGCGTCAGCGTACTGAGGATACTCTTCTGCAGTAATGTCTTCAACCTCAACTTCATCAATGTCATTCAGTTCCTCATCACTGGTTGAATCAACTGTTGGAGCGTCCTTCACTATTTCATCGGGATTGAGTCTGAACATTTCTGCCAGTTGCTCATCAGACAGGTCATGAATTATCTCTCCTTCTTCAGGGGTATAACTCACAGACCGTCTCACTATCCCTGTAGGTCAAGAATCATGGTTAATTGAGTCTTGACCATTTGAAGGGGAGCAAAGTCAAACTCATCCCTTTGAAAGTTTGGATCTGTTTGATATAAACATTCAACACATAAACCATTAGTAATTAATCAAACAAACTTATATTAACTTAATATATATAAACATTTAATACACTTGGTTTCCATTACATGATTTCAAGTACAAAGTAAATAAATACATAAAACATCTAATCAGTACTTTTGTCTTGAATCTGGGGCGTGTCGCTCGGAGGAGCAGAAGTAGTGGATGACTGGTCTTGTCGACGCTTAGATCTCCGCTCTTGACCTGAAGCAGAGGCCGATGCAGCCGCATCCCCTCCTTCTGCCTCGTCATCATCATCACGTCCTTCTATCCTGTCTTCTTCAGTCTCCTCATCATCATCATCTTCCTCATCATCATCCTCATCTTCATCATCGTCATCTCCATCATCCCCGTCACCTTCCTTTAGCTTCAGGGGCTCATCCTTCGACCCCTTCAACCTCAGCATAATAGTCTTGTTGGTCGTCTCCAACTCCTCTATACGTTTGACGGACTGAGCCTGCATGTCTTGGAGTTGGGACACCTCGACTCTCTGCTGGTCTATCACCCGAGCCTGCTCTGCCAGTTGCTGAGACTGGCAGCAGTCGGTCGGTCAGCTGGCGGATCTGCGCCGCCTTCTCCTCATCCGCAGCAAGCAGACGCATCACCATACGGTTTAGCGCTGAGAGCTGCTCCTCTACCCCGATGTGAGGTAGAGTGAATCCATAAGCATGTGAAGGCTGGGCTGAAGGTCCAGCATGATGTGTGGTGGGGGTGGCAGTGGCAGTGGTGAATATGGGTCGGTGGGCTGATGCTGGTGAAGTAGGGGTTGAATGGTCTGGTGATGGATGGAAGGATACGTGGTGGTAGGAGGTGTGTGATGTGGTAGTGGGAGTAGTGGCTGTGGTGGCTGTGGTGATGGGTGTGATGTCAGTAGTGGTGGTATGGTGGCTGTGGTGCTGGAAGTGGTAGTCACGAAGGTCAAGCGACGCTTCTTCTTCTTCAATCCATGGGGTTGAGCCATCCGCTTCCCCTAGTCCCGATGGAAGTAGATGCTCCCCCTGCAGCTCTGCTTACTGACCCCGGAACATAGTTCGGGTCAGTGTCTCTCTCCGAGGAGTCCCTAGGGTGTTCACCAACCACTCGAAGCCCGTGGTCTGTGGGAACTACTTTACTTCCCACAGTCCTGGTGAGGGGCTCCTCATCTGACTCCTCCTCCTCTATATCACCAGTCACAAACTCTTGATGGAAACCGGCCATCTCAGCGACCTCTCCGGCAGTGGCTGACCCCGGGGGAATAACGTCTGAATCTGTGCCTCTAGATGGCAGGCATGTCATCCCCGCGTCACCGCTATCGTCATCATCAGAGTCTGTATCTGGTATAGCAATATGCTCAACATCCGAGTCACTGTCCTCGTGGCGCCACTTTCTCTTGGCTGGCGCCACATAATCAGCACGGGCTAGATGCCCAAACAACCTCCTGACAGGGGGCTTCACCTGCTTCCCCCTGTATACCTTCATCCTGCCGAGTGTAGTGTCGTCCATAACCTCAAGAACAACAGCGTCCTCCTTCTCCTTCGGCAGGGAGGGAAGCTTCTGGTCAATGATCATCTGAGAGGGAGAATGCTTCGCTGTGGAGACACTTGGTGACGATTATCAACACATAAGAAGAGGGTGGAGATCATTGACAGGCTTGTCAATCTTGGAGCTGTCAGTGAAGATGTGCTCTTGCTACCATTAGAGGAGCTAATTGAGCTTGAAAAGGCAACTCTGCTGCAAATTCAGCAAAAAGAAGAAGTAGCAAGGTTGGCCTTGGAGGAAGAAAGCAGGAGAAAGAAAGAAGAAGCTGACCAGCAGTTGAGGAATGAAAGGATTGCTTTCCTAAACTTCAGGGGATTCTCTCTTGAGGAACTAACTCCTCACAACAATGATACGATCTAGTGACTTTTTAAGAAAGAGCAATATCAGATGGAGAAAGAGAGAACGAAAGCTGCCAAGGAACAACTGAGGGTGAGAAAGAAGAAGGAGGAAGAAGCTGGACTTGCAGCCGTCAAGAAGCTAGGAGATAAAGCCTGGATGAAAGACTATCTTCGGGCTCATGGCTTCTCTGGCAGGCAGGTGGGTCCTATGTCTGAGAAGACCCTACAGCGACATGTCAGTGACATCAAGGCTGACATTCGTGCAGAAAGAAGGAAAGAGATGTACCGGAGAGTACAGGGGATGACTTCCAAACCAACACCTATACCCCAACCTCAACATGAACCAACTCCTTTCCCTTTCCCCATCAAAACTTAGCCAACCTCTAAGCCTTACACTCCTGAACCTACACCATCATCCTTACCCTCTTTCTCACCACAACCACCTCAACTACCCATCCTCAAACCCAAAACACTCCCCAGAACCCAAACATCAACACCTACTCAAAAACCACCCAAGTCATCCTCTCAGATTTCCACACATCTCTCCTTAGAGGATATCAAGGAGATCAAGATGAAGCTCATGAAATGTACTACTCTGAGCGATATCTCTTGTGAGGAAGGGTCAGTCAAGCTAACCATGTTGATGGATCCTCATGTTTCCTCACTAGAGATCAATTCCTTGATCTGCCAAGAGGAACATTAGAACAGGTTGCAAATCTTTTTGGCCTCAACTCTTACTCATTAAATAAAGAGAGAAGAAAATAAGAAGAAGACTTGTGACTCTACTGGATTCAAAGAAAGGGGACAGAGTACCAAGTTAGCTCTTGTGCCAAGAAAGAAGATCATCCAGTGGAGGTTCGAAGACTCTTCTCATAACTTTGTTATTGAGAGAGATAACGGCGAGATAAACAGGCTTAATACCTCATCTCTGCTACACCTAAGCAGGTTTGACATTGCTGAGTTAGCAAAGAAGCCATTCTCCAACCCTTTGAACTCTGAGATCGTTGCTCACATCGGAAACCATCTGAGCAGTCTTTATCTAGCCAAGCTAACAGCAAGGTCCAAGATTGAACAGGAGTTGAAGATGAGAGAGAAGGATGAAAGGAAAGGATCAGCAACCAAAGGCAAAGCCTTTCTTTAAATGGTTGAAGGTCCTGAACTTGAGTCCATAGTTAGATGGGAGTATGAGTATAGCTCCCGTCAACTAACTCTCTTCAGAGGGCAGCAACAGAGGGTACATATCATTCAAAGTGATAGATTGGATCTCCTGTCCACGAATAATTTGTACAAACTTCTCACCACCACCTCAGGGAAGAACAAAGAGACAGATAAATATCTTCTTTTCCTGGTGCTGAAAAGTTTTGAGAAGCAGAAACAAGTGAAGTTTTGGTAGCATCAGCCTAGGGGGAGTTTGTTGGATCAAGTAAGGCTGGTGCAACCAAAACAAACACTTAGACAAATTTTGATGCAACTGATGAAGAACTTCCGAAGGCAAAAGCAGAGCTTCCGAAGGTTAAGTCTGATGGAGCTTCCGAAGAGAAACTCCAACTTTCGAAGACAAAGTCTTTCTTCCGAAGTTCAACACTTAGAAGAATTCAAGACAATGACTTCCGAATTATGTAAACCTAAAGAATGTCTCAAGCCTCGGAAAGAAGTAGCCTCTTCCGAAGTATAAGTAGCCTCTTCTGTCAAATACAAAATCTATAATCCTTATATCATCATTTACAATCTTTTCCATTTCATTTGCAAAAGAAATAATTTTAAAATATATTAGATAATTCTTAAGCATAAGACAATTGTTTAAGATAAATAGTAATAGTGTGCACTAACATGTAGAATCAGTTCCTTCATTATCGATCATTATTGGTGTTGACTCATCATTAGTGAATTTACTGAAGTACTTGGTTCTAACTCTTTAACTTTTTCTTGTACCTATCAAAATGATCACAAAATGATGCTTCATTTATATATGACACAATGTTGGTTAATAAGACACAATATGCTAAGACACATGCATGTATTTACACGATGAAAAAATCACTTGATTTTATACTATTACACAACAGTTCACTATACTTATTATTACACTTTGATATTGGATTATAACACAATAGAATACAATTTTTTCTATCTTATACCCATCGAAATGATCATAAAATGATGCTCCATTGATATATGACACAATGTTGGTTAATAAGACATAATATGCTAAGATACATGCATGTTATTTACACGATGAAAAAATCACTTAATTCTATTACTATTACATGACAGAACACTATACTTGTTATTACACAATGATGCTCGATTATAACACAACAGAACACAATGTTTTCTATCTTGTACACATCAGAATGATCACAAAATGATGCTTCATTAATATATGACACAATGTTGGTTAACAAGACATAATAAAACAATCACTTGATTCTATTATTATTACATAAAAGAACACTATACTTATAATTACACAATGATGCTCGACTATAACATAATAGAACACAATGTTTTCTATCTTGTACATATCATTATGAACACAAAATGATGCTCCATTTATATATGACACTGTGTTGGTTAAATGACAAAATATGCTAAGACACAATGCATGTTATTACGCAATGAAACAATCACTTGATTCTATACTATTACACGGCAGAACATTATACTTATTATACACAATGATGCTCGATTATAACACAACAGAACCCAAATATGAAATTTACCAGTAGAAGAAGTAGATGATTTCTTCTTTGAATTATCCTTTCTTTTGATGGTTGTTCTTCTAGTTTTGATATTTGTAATGCTTCAGATTCCTATATCTCTTTCCCATGAATACGTGGTGAATTAGGTCTATTTGTCACCAGAGAAGAAGGTTGTACTCTTTCCATGAAATTTGAGGTTATTCCGAATTGTGTTAGTTTTTTATTGGCGTTGATGATGATGATGATGAAAGGAAAGCGAAAGCAGTTTTCAAAAGTGGAAAGGACTGTAATGCCCTTCCAATTTCTTGATAGTTTCAGCAAAATCACAATATTTCCACCGCGTAAATCTAGGCCTTTGTTCTTCATTAAATGTCTGATCTAATAGTTATAAAGCTTTTTTAGGCTTTTTAGTTTTGTTAGTCTTTTTAGAATAACCCAATATCACTACTTTTTATCTCTAGTTTTCAATTAAATATATTTCTTATATTTTTATCATTTTTTCTCTCCCCTCCATTGAAAATCATTTTAAAAGATATTAGAAATCTATTAGATGAATATTCTTATAATAGTGTTTCTTTAAATATTATCAGGTGAACAGTAACGTTTCCTACACTCATAACCATAATAACCATTTCAGAAAATTAATTAAAGATTTCACTCACAAAATAATAGGAAACCTACTATGATGCTCTTAGAATATGGTTTTATAGTTAATAAATTTTTACTCTAGTAAATGTATTATTTATTAAACCTATGTAATACATAGGTTACTAAAGCTAGATATATAAATAAACAAACAATAATGTAAACCCGAGTCATTAGTTAATTTGACGCTCAAAAGCCAATTGAAGTAATTAAACTAGATTAAATAGGGGTAATCAAAATCATCTTGATGTTCCAAATTTTTTTCACTTTCTTTGACATCTTTTTTGTTAGCCTCATTATTCTTATTTTTTGTTTGTTCAACGCTCATCTCTTTTCACTCATGTCTTGGCTTTTGTCAAATAATGGTGTAAGAAATAAATAAAAAGCCTATTCTATTACATTACATTCAAAAGGGTGACGATATACATGCCGCACTCTATAATTATTTTACTTGTTGTACCCCTCCCTTAACTTTTATATATTAAATAAAAAAATTAAATTTTATTTACTTATTTTGTCTTCTAATTTTTAAATTTATTTTTTTTACTTATTAATATTATCATAATAGCATTACTATTAATATATAGAAAAGCAAGTACGTTGTTATCACAAACCTAAGTTTAAATACGAAACCTTTCAAAATTACGTTGGTTTATTTAATTTACAATAAAATCATACTGTTTTAGTTAATCTAAATCAAAACCAAAAAATTTAGTCACTAAAACCTAATTTGACTTCTTTTTTGAATCAAAAATAGTGAAGCTAATAAAAAAACCCCAAACCATATATATTTTGAATTGAACTACATAAACCAATCCAATTGAAAACCGTAGATACATTTGTTATAGAATGCAAATCAATGGTGGTAAGCAACTCTTAAGCATCATGATAGAATTGAAAATACAACTAATATAATATTTCATTAGCAACTATTTTGATTTTTAGAAGTTGAAATTACATTTAGTAATCAACTTTAAGTTTGGTATGATTTAGATTAATTAAATGACATAGTATTGATTCAAATTAAATAAAATGATAGCAGTTTATGAGGTAGAGTCTGACAAAAGTTAACACTATTTGTAAGGCGGTGGGTTATGACAAGTAATAAGATTTAAAATGATTTTGCATCGAAATGGAAAAAGTTGGTACTCTCCGTGTGCAAGTGTATAGATCTAGAGATCTATCTTCTCGTTCTAGGGTTTCTTGAGAACTTCAAAAAGGTGGTTCTAGATCCCCATATTTACTTATCTTACTTTTTTGGGGCTATACTTACATGTTGTATTCTAAACGAAACTATGATTTCATACGAACAATATGTTAGGACCTGGTATTTGAACGAAATACCGAGTGATTGCGTGTTAAACCAACTCAAATAGTGCGGAATCCTATTTGATTGGCGATCCAATCAGTGAGAACACACGATGAATCAATCAAGAATTGAAATCAACGTCAGAAATCGATTAGGAACCGATCTGATGTGTTCTATGAACTTGGAGAACGATTTGGGAGGCTTCTGGACGGCTAGGGTACGTCTGGAATCGTAATGGGATGAATGCTTACGTTTTCCCACGAATTGGGTCTATTTATAGGTTAGTATTGTTCAATCGTGCGACTGGGCCATAAGTATGGTTCAGTCGTGCGATTGAACCATGCGGTTGATTCATCCGCACGACTGAGTGTTCAGTCGTGCGATTGAGTCAATCTTATGTGTCAATCATACGACTGATCCAGTCTCCTGGTTCAGTCGTGCGATTGAGTCAATCGTATGAAGTTATTCATGCGTGTGGTCCATTCGCATGGGCCATTCGCATGAGAACTTCATTAAGTTAAGTTTGAATGTTTTAATTAATATAACATAATGTGTACCATTCAAACAATCATAAACCCAATCAATTCAATCACGACTCATTAATGAAATATTAAACATCACAAGTAACAACCAATTCATATCATTTCATTAATCAATACAATTACATCATAATCAGACAGACAAGATTTTACATTACAGCTCATGATCTAGGGACATACATGCATCAACAAACTCCCCCTTGGACCTAGATCTATCTATTCTCTTGTCTTCTGCATCACCTCCTTATACTTCTTGTACTTCTCCTCTTTAGTGACTCCTGCGTGTATCTCAAACGCAAAGCAGAGTCTTATGACATTTGGAATTGGAGGGCTTGTACAATATCTTGCGTGTCATAGAATAGTGGCCACTTGTATAATGTGTAGACATCATTAGCAGACAAGTTGGTTAGCCACATTGGGTCGAATACCCTGATAGTATCCATTTGTCCCTCTTTATTCAACACTATGACAGCTTCAGCGGTTCTCCAATCATAGTACCACCATTTGAAGTGGGGAGTGAAGTCCTGTGGCATTTCCCTGAGAGGGATTCTTGACATAGTGCGCGGGGACTCCACTTCAGCACAATCTTTGGTTTACCGTAATGGCATCAACTTCAGACGTCTTATATACCTCGTAGGCTGTTGTGGTCTGAAGTTGACCCACCTGGTGTGGTACTCTTCTTCAGGGCAGCCTCAAACCAGCCTGACATCTTTCTCGGGTCAGCATACAGCAGCTTTAGCTTAGCACCAGCTGGTTGAGCTCAAAACCAGGTAGAGTCTTCAGATCATGTGGGAACCTGAAGTACTCTATGCCCTGCTCCCTCTTAACTGCATAAGCGTTAAGGTCTTCAAAATAAGCCCATGAGATAATCCTGCCTGACACCTTATGGTGTTTCTTGACTCTGTAGAGCTTGGTGTAGGCATCTCTCTTTGGTGCAGCACGCTGGGCTCTTACTTCTTCAAAACAGGCAGCCCACTCAGCCTTGCGAATATCTACGTCTGCATTGGAGGCTTGGGCTGTTCCTTCAGTCTTTTCTGTTTCCTGCTCCATCTTGTCTAGTACCTCAAAAGTATCACTGACTAGGGATTCACCCAGATTGGGGACCACATTTCCCTCGGCGTCAGCGTACTGAGGATACTCTTCTGCAGTAATGTCTTCAACCTCAACTTCATCAATGTCATTCAGTTCCTCATCACTGGTTGAATCAACTGTTGGAGCGTCCTTCACTATTTCATCGGGATTGAGTCTGAACATTTCTGCCAGTTGCTCATCAGACAGGTCATGAATTATCTCCCCTTCTTCAGGGGTATAACTCACAGACCGTCTCACTATCCCTTGTAGGTCAAGAATCATGGTTAATTGAGTCTTGACCATTTGAAGGGGAGCAAAGTCAAACTCATCCCTTTGAAAGTTTGGATCTGTTTGATATAAACATTCAACACATAAACCATTAGTAATTAATCAAACAACTTATATTAACTTATATATATAAACATTTAATACACTTGTTTTCCATTACATGATTCAAGTACAAAATAAATACATAAACATCTAATCAGTACTTTTGTCTTGAATCTGGGGCGTGTCGCTCGGAGGAGCAGAAGTAGTGGATGACTGGTCTTGTCGATGCTTAGATCTCCGCTCTTGACCTGAAGCAGAGGCCGATGCAGCCGCATCCCCTCCTTCTGCCTCGTCATCATCATCACGTCCTTCTGTCCTGTCTTCTTCAGTCTCCTCATCATCATCATCTTCCTCATCATCATCCTCATCTTCATCATCGTCATCTCCATCATCCCCGTCACCTTCCTTTAGCTTCAGGGGCTCATCCTTCGACCCCTTCAACCTCAGCATAATAGTCTTGTTGGTCGTCTCCAACTCCTCTATACGTTTGACGACTGAGCCTGCATGTCTTGGAGTTGGGACACCTCGACTCTCTGCTGGTCTATCACCCGAGCCTGCTCTGCCAGTTGCTGAGACTGGGCAGCAGTCAGGTCGGTCAGCTGGCGGATCTGCGCCGCCTTCTCCTCATCCGCAGCAAGCAGACGCATCACCATACGGTTTAGCGCTGAGAGCTGCTCCTCTACCCCGATGTGAGGTAGAGTGAATCCATAAGCATGTGAAGGCTGGGCTGAAGGTCCAGCATGATGTGTGGTGGTGGTGGCAGTGGCAGTGGTGAATATGGGTCGGTGGGCTGATGCTGGTGAAGTAGGGGTGAATGGTCTGGTGATGGATGGGAAGGATACAGTGGTGGTAGGTAAGGTGTGGATGTGGTAGTGGGAGTAGTGGCTGTGGTGGCTGTGGTGATGGGTGGTATGTCAGTAGTGGTGGTAGTGTGGCTGTGGTGCTGGAAGTAGTAGTCACGAAGGTCAAGCGACGCTTCTTCTTCTTCAATCCATGGGGTTGAGCCATCCGCTTCCTCCTAGTCCCGGTGGAAGTAGATGCTCCCCCTGCAGCTCTGCTTACTGACCCCGGAACATAGTTCGGGTCAGTGTCTCTCTCCGAGGAGTCCCTAGGGTGTTCACCAACCACCCTAAGCCCGTGGTCTGTGGGAACAACTTTACTTCCCACAGTCCTGGTGAGGGGCTCCTCATCTGACTCCTCCTCCTCTATATCACCAGTCACAAACTCTTGATGGAAACCGGCCATCTCTGCGACCTCTCCGGCAGTGGCTGACCCGGGGGAATAACGTCTGAATCAGTGCCTCTAGATGGGGCAGGCATATCATCCCCAGCGTCGCCGCTATCATCATCATCAGAGTCGGTATCTGGTATGGCAATATGCTCCACATCCGAATCACTGTCCTCGTGGCGCCACTTCTCTTGGCTGGCGCCACATAATCAGCACGGGCCAGATGCCCAAACAACCTCCTGACAGGGGGCTTCACCTGCTTCCCCTGTATACCTTCATCCGCCAAGTGTAGTGTCGTCCATAACCTCAAGAACAACAGCGTCCTCCTTCTCCTTCGGCAGGGAGGGAAGCTTCTGGTCAATGATCATCTGTAGAAATCTGGGGTACATACAGAAGCCTTCCTTCCCTTTCCCCTCGAGGTTCTCCACCAAGTAGGTGAATATCATCTTGGAGAAGCTGAACGGGTGGTTCAGCACCAACGCAGCATATGCGTTCTGGATCTGGTCGGAGAGCTCGTCAAAACCTCCCTTCCTGGATGCTATACACTTCAGCAGCACGTGCGCAAGGTACTTAAACTGGGGACAGAGGTTACTCTTGTTGAGTACCCCGGCATTGATGTCCCCAGAGTACTTGGCTCTCATGAAACATCCTCTGACAGTGAGGGGGTGTAGACGAGTGGGACACTCAGCATCATCCCCAAACTGTAGAACAATCCTCAGATCCTCCTCAGATACAGTGATAGCCTCACCAAAATCGAACTCCTGATGCAATGAGGCTCGGTGGATCTATCTACAGATGCGCCTTCCCAGAAGGCCTGCTGCACTGATCTGTATGGTGTGCAGGGAGTGGATATAGCATGAGCGATCCTGGATCTCTGTAGAAATGTAATAATGCCTGTGAAGTCAGCTGCATTCCTGGATGTCAAATCCAGGTGAGCACATATGTTGTGCTTGGTGCTCATGTTCCATCGACTCGCCATCTGTAACACATAATAATATAAACGTTAGTTCCGTTGGCTAAGAGTATAATGCAACACTTAGACTTTGAATGAAAACTATCTGTCATGCGATTGAGGTTGTACGACTGAAGACAGTCGTGCGACTGAATCGTGCGATTGAGGTTCAGACGTGCGATTGACCTCATGCGCACGACTGAGTGTGCGACTGGACTCATGCGCATGTACTCTTATGCGGTTACACCAGTCGTGCGACTGAGTCTCATTCGCATGGTTCAGTCGTGCGGTTAAGTGAATCGCTCCCTTCAGTCGTGCGACTGAAGTTCATCCGGACGACCAGTCGTCTGTCTCAGGTGTTCAGTCGTCCAACGTTCGAATCTACACAAACTAAGTCTTATAACTCAATTAACCGGTTCTTTAGTGTCGCATTCTCTTTACTAACAACCTATTTTACTTAATTTTAACATATTGCTTAGTTTTAATAGGTTATTAGGGTTTGCAAGTCTCGGTTCGCATTTCACAGTCGGGTTAACCCATTAGGGTTCCAATCTTTCTGTTTTTGATGGAAGAAGACTTCAAAATACCTGTACGATGATTAGCGAACGTCAGTAACACACAATCAAAGAGAAAACTAAGGCAAATCAAATTTTGGCAGAGTAACGGTAGGATGTGCGATTTAGGGGCGATTTGAGGGTGATGAGTCTCTGCGACCGACTCCACCTCTATTTATATCAACCCTAGATCCAATCGTGCGACTGAGTTCATACGCACCTTTCAGTCGTGCGAGTGGGACTCAGTCGTGCGATTGGGTCAGTCGCCCTTCTCCAGTCGTCCGACTGAAGTTCAGTCGTGCGACTGACTCACTCGTTCGCACTTAATCCTCCGACTGGACTAATCGTATGGTCCATTCGTTTGGATGGTCCATACTCATAGTTCATTCGTGCGAATGGACTTCATTCGTATGGTTAGTCCATACGTATGGTCCATTCGTGCGAATGGGTCATACTTAGTTAATTTTCTGCCATTTTTACCAATTTACATTTAAACTCTTTTGATTAATTAAATTAACATTATGAGCCTTTGATCATCTCATACATGATCCTTTTATCTTGAAAACACTTTGATCACCTCAGACGTGATCTTTTTAACCACTTTGGTCACCTCAGACGTGACCCTTTTAAAACACTTTGTCACCTCAGACGTGACTAATTTAACCTTTCAAAGCACATATGGTCATCTCAGACATGACCCTTTTAGTGAGTTGATTCCTTCTGATTTTCCTGATGTAGCCCGACACTTGACTCAAATTAAAACTTAAAACGACTAACTAATTTAAGAATTTAAACTAATTACATAATTAGACATATTTTGGCTTTTTGTGAGAGATAAATCCAGAGATTGATATCTACGGGATTTGGTTCGGGAGTAGATAGCTTCAACTTAGATTGATCACATCTGGACCAATTCAATTTTTGAATCATACAGGCAATTCAAATCATTTGGGACTAGTTATTAAACCTTTTGATGCTCAAGTTCTCGGTGTTCATCCAGAGTCGTTAGCAACATAAGGAAATCATACTGAAACTCTTAGTTTTCACATTGATTTGAACCTTTGAGGATGTAGCCACAATGATTGTCAGTATGTTTGTCCACTTAAATCCATACACAGACTTTTGACACAGACTGGTGACTTATTTAGGTTTAATTATTTCAACTAACACTTGTGGGATCCCACACTTATATGGTAATCAACATTCCTCAGGAGCTTTTGAGCGGTCTACGGGTATTATTACAAGAAGAGACTATTCTTAGAGCTTTCAAAGAGAAGCCTGTCCTCAGGTCAGTGCCATCGCACAGCAGAGAGGCGGCAAACAACAATGAATTCTAGAATATCTAGGTTATGCTTATCCTCAGGTCAGTGCCATCGCACAGCAGAGAGGCACATAACCTATCTCCTTGTTAGAGCAGCTTATTTTATTTTGCACAAAATGCACCAACAACATAAGTCATTAGCTTTATTGCATTTGTCTTTCATTTTTTTTCTTGCTTTGCTCTAGTTATGGTCATCCGCACACATTTGTGGCGTTTACTTGCTCATTACACCTTATTGGAATATTGTTGATTGTGTTAACCAGTGATAAGATGGAAGCCCACAGTCAGTTGAACACTTTAGTTTTATCTTGAAATCACCAATCCGGTCTATTTGTCTATTGTGTTGAATCTACCAACATATCATATATGGTCTAGCAACCTCTAAGTCTACTTTCTTTGTGTCACCTTAGGAGTTGCCAGTTTTCTATCATCTTTCCTTTTAGTATTGCTTAGACTACACAGATTTATTACTTTGAACTTTTGCATCTTACTAAAACTTAAATTTTAAAGTCCCTCTTGATTTGATCCTGTGTACTATCATTTTCCAAAGGTATTGAATCGGTATCACAGACACAATCTACCTTATTTCAGCTAGCTACTCCTTCTCCCTCATTTCATTTTTTTTTTTTTTTTTAATGTTAACTTGCTGACATATTCTCCCCCTAAAATACTAAAATCATTTCTGGTTTAATTATTTTAGGATTTTAATAACAGCAAAATAACATGAGTTTAAATAAAATAAAATCAAATAGACAAATCAATTAAATAAAATAAATTTAACTAAACGACATCGGACTACACATTTTCATCATCAGGAATTACCTCACTTTTCTTTTTAACGCCGTTGACCTCTAATAAATATTGAAAACGTGGTTTATCAAAGGCTTTAGTATAGAGGTCAGCGCGTTGAAAATCAGTATTAATTTTAACCACATCAATTAAGTTCTTTTCAAAACAATCTCTTATGAAATGGTATTTAATACCGATGTGTTTGGTCTTAGGATGTTGAACCGGATTTTTAGTTACTGCAATTGCAGCAGAGTTATCAACAAAAATAGGAGTAGATGAGAATTTTAAACCGTAATCCCGCATTTGCTGTTGAATCCAGATGATTTGTGAACAGCAACTTGCAGCAGCAACATATTCGGCTTCACAGGTTGACAATGCAACCGATGTCTGCTTCTTACACTGCCAGGTAACTAATCTTCTCCCAAAGAATTGACACCCTGCTGATGTAGACTTGTAGTTCATCTTGCAGCCCCCGTAATCCGAGTCACTATACGCGGTAAGCTCAAAGTCATCATCATGAGGGTACCACAATCCAAGTGTGGGTGTACCCTTCAGATAACGAAAAATCCTCTTGACCCCGATCAGATGGTTGACCTTTGGTTTAGCCTGATATCTTGAACATAGACATGTAGCATACATAATATCAGGTCTTGAGGCAGTGAGATACATGAGGGATCCGATCATTCCTCGGTACATCGTGGCATCTACTAGATCTCCATTCTCATCAGGTGCTATATCATGATTCGTAGCAAGTGGAGTCCCAGCAGCAGAAGCATTCTCCATGTCAAAGCGACTGAGAATGTCTCCTACATACTTGGTCTGATGTAGAAAGATTCCATTAGGTGTCTGATCCACCTGTAACCCGAGAAAGAACTTCATCTCCCCCATGGCACTCATCTCAAATTCTTTTCTTCTTCATTACTGCTTCAAACTCTTTACATAACTCTTCGTTCTTTGACCCGAAGATTATGTCATCAACATATATCTGTACAAGCAGTAGGTCGCCATCCTTTTCCTTAATAAACAGTGTACAGTCAATTACTCCCCTGCGAAAGCCGTGTTTCACAAGATGAGTTGAGAGTTTCTCATACCAAGCTCGAGGAGCTTGATGAAGCCCATACAAAGCTTTGTCGAGCTTGTAAACTCTATCTCTCGGATGGTAAGGATCTTCAAAACCCTCGGGTTGACTTACATAGACTGTTTCTCTGATTTCCCCATGAAGGAATGCACTCTTTACATCTAATTGGTAGACTTTGATCTTCATGTACGATGCATAGGCAAGGAAGATACGAATAGCTTCCATCCTTGCCACGGGTGCAAACACCTCATTGTAGTCAATTCCCTCGACTTGGCGAAAACCTTGAACCACCAGTCGAGCTTTGTTCCTGATAATGACCCTTGGTCATCCTTCTTGCATTTTAGTACCCATTTAGTGCCAATGACTTTAGCACCTTTAGGTTTATCAACCAATGTCCATACACCTAACTTCTTAAACTGCAGAAGTTCTTCTTGCATGGCACTCACCCACGCCTCATCATTGAGTGCCTCACTGACATATTTTGGCTCAACCTGCGAGACAAAACATCGATAGGCACCATCATGAATGTAACCTTTCTCCATAACCGAGGCGTAATCAGCTGAGTATAACTGATTTCGGGTTTGTACTCCTGATCTGACATCCCCAATAACATTGTCAAGGGGATGATAGACGTTTAGTCGTGATCCTGGAGTAGTAGGAACAGCTACCTCAGAACCAAGATTATGAACATTTGGTTCTGCATCTGAGGTAGTTGGAGTTTGAGGTTCTGAAGTCGAAGGTGCATCACTCGTAGATGCTTGTGGACTTTCAGGAACTGGAACCTGTTCCTCCTGACTGTTCTGGTCATCTGCTTCAGCTTCATCTTCAGAGGAGGAGTCACTGTCGTCGACTACTCCCCCTGACTGAGTAGATGATTCTCCCTGTGTGCTAGATGGTGTATTCAGAATATCATACATCATCCTAGTAGCTAGCTCATCATCCGAGGGAGAGAGAGGTATGTTGAAGGATTTGAAGAATCCATCATAATCGAAGAAGTAGGCAGGTCCTTTGCCTGTAGGAGGCGTGGTATATCTCTGAACGTCGACATTACACCACACTTCTACAAGACCCGTTGAGTTATTGTAAACTCGCTTATTCGGTATGTTGTATCCTAGAAAGATTCCTTCATCTGCCTTCTCGCTGAATTTTCCTTCTTGCGTCTTCTTCAGAAGTGTACACGGCGCGCCAAAGGGTTCAAGATACTCCAAATTCGGTTTGCGTCTTTGTAGTAGCTCATAACATGTCTTTCCGTGGCGCTTGACTATTAGGACTCGATTCAGTGTATAACATGCATTTGCTACTGCCTCATTCCAGAATTGGATAGGCAGTTTCGAGTCAGCCAGCATAGTCCGTGCAGTCTCTATCAAGCTTCTATTTTTCCTCTCAGCAACACCATTCATCTGAGGCGTGTATGCTGAAGTGAATTGATGAACAATTCCCTTTTCCTTGCAGTATGCCTCCATCCATTGATTCTTGAATTCTGTCCCGTTGTCTGAGCGTACTTGTCTCACTTTTAGCTTGTAGAGAGATTCCAGAGTGGTGACTAATTCCTTGAATGACTCAAATGTTTCTGATTTGGATTTCAGAAACATTACCCAAGTGAACCTTGAGTAGTCATCAGTGACCACAAAACAGTACAAATCGCCTGCAATGCTCCTTGTACTGACTGGACCAAACAGATCCATGTGAAGAAGTTCAAGAGGAAGTTCTATTGAATGAACTTTCTTCTCCTTATGAGACTTCTTTGTCTGTTTGCCTTTCTTGCAAGCTACACAAAAGTCAGGAAGTTGGAAGTTCTTGACATTTACTCCTCTCACTAAGTCCTTCTGAATCAAGTGATTCATCTTCCTTTGACTAATGTGTCCCATTCTCCTATGCCAGGAGATTGAGTCCTTCTCAGTAGCTTTAGATAGAAAGCACTGCACCTCATGATCCGTTGGAGCAGCTGTTGACAGATCCAAGACATATAGGTCCTTATATCTTGAAGCAGTCATCAGAACTTGGTCCTCTGGAATCATATAGTCTTTCTTCAGCACGTAACACTTCTTGTTGTCGAAGATGACTTTAAATCCTTTATCGCAGATTTGGGAAACAGAAAGTAAGTTATTCTGAAGTTGTTGAACGTAGTTCACCTTATCAAACTTAACTTTCTGATTTCCCACTTCTCCCTGTGCTGTGATGTATCCTCCCTTGTTTCCTGCAAAGGAAACATGCCCTCCTTTTATTTGTTTGACATTTGATAAAAGGGCTCTATTTCCTGTCATGTGCCTGGATGCTCCGCTGTCTATAATCCACGTGTTAGTCTCAGCGCTATACCGAACACCCTGCACATATCAAGTAAATGTATTAGTTTAGGTTAGGAACCCAAGCCTTTACTGTCTTGGGTTTCCCAGAGGCATCACACATCATAAACTCTACCCATTGACCTTTAGAAGGTGAGGGTAACTCAGATTCCTTCTTGTCATCAGTATCAGACACACAGGATGACTTCTCTTTCCATAAGCCAGATTTGTGCAATGCCTGTTTATGATAACAGTCGTCTGGCTTACAGGTTGGACTTTAGGTTCACTAGATCTTCTAGGTGGAGTTAGAGAACTCCTCTTAGAAGACCTAGGTCTAGAGTCCTGAAGATCAATCTTCTTCCTAGGTGTCTGATAGAAAGGACAATAGGAAGCAATATGTCCACATTCTCCACAGTTGTAGCACAATCTGCTATCAACTTATGAGTAGACTTTCTTTGTGGAGAAATGCGTGACACTTTAGTAACATCAATCAGTTTAGGTTTTGACTCTTGCATGTTTGATGTTTTCTCTGGTTTAACAAATTTAACTGTTTTAACCTGTTTAACTTGTTCCACCTTTTGTTAACTGGTTTTTGACTTGTAGCATGTGAAAAATTAACGTTTGAAGTCTTTTTGGTTCTGATTTGACTCTGTTTGACCCTGACTTTAAGTTAATTTTTCAAATTCATTTTCCAGATTAACACAAGGCAATTTACCCTTTGCCTTTGAAGTGGCCTCCTTTTGTTTCTGTCCAGATTCAGTAGATGAACATGATGTGTCTGGATCAGTAACAAGAGGAGTGGTCACCACATGATCCTTGATTGGGTTGTTGTTTACTGGTTTAGACTTGGTGTTCATCAAGGTCTCAGGTGGTGGTGGAACCACTTTGTAGCCTAATCCCTCCCCATTATTCCTTTCTCTCACTAAGTGTTGAACTATGTGTGAAGAACTAGTCCAACTATGCAGTTTCTGTTTTAAGGAATTAACTTCTACTTCTAGAACTGCCTTTTGTTTCTTAGTGTCCTCTAGGGAGTTTAGATAGTACCTAATGTCATTTGCTTGATTAAAGGCAACTACTTCGTTTCCCTAAGTTGTTTAGTCAATAGGTCTATCTTTTCTTTATAACTATGCTCATTTTGTTTTAGAACTCTATTGGCCTCAGTGCATAGTTGTAAATCTTTTACTAAGTTATCATTGTGATCTAATAACCTAGCAAATTTTTCATCAATGCTATTCCTAAACATATCACAGTTAGAACAAGCATGATTATTAAACATTTGGTCAGTTGTACTTACCTGTGTTGTTTCAGAAGAGTTAGCCATCAACGCAGCATCAGACGTCTCTGGTTCTGGTGATTCTGACTTTTCTGTTTCTGACGTGGAAGTCTCCTCCTTTGGTGTGTAACTGACCTCAGCTGCAGTTGTTTCTTCACTGTGTGACATCGCTATTTCAACTGCTAAATCACCTTCACTCGCAGAATCATCATCAATATCTTCAACACTGGCAATGTTAGATTCTGGGAGACAAATCTAAAACTCCAGTCCTGTCCTTCATCATCATGAGCAGTCAAGGCTTTTGGGTCCTTGTTTGATGAAGTAGAACTGGAGGCTTGCTTGTCTTGGCGAGTAAAGGATGAGAACGGGTTCCCATTACCCGTCTTCTTTGGCTTGACACATTCCTCTTTGAAGTGCCCTTTCTCTCCACAGTTGAAGCAGGTCACTTTGCTCTTGTCAAGCCAAATGTGTTGTCCTTTGTAGCTATCAAATTTTGTCCTGTCTTCTTAACAAACTTCTTCGCCCTTCGGACAGCGCTAGCTAAGGCCCACATTATATCCATTCTTTCAAGCTCCATTTCATCTACCTGCTCGTAGTCTTCATCTGCCAAATGACAGTTTCCAATCTTCCCAGCCACAAGTCCATCATATGAATGAACTACTGCGGCGAGAAGATCCATATGCTCTCGTGCTACTTCTACGGTCACATTACCGAGGTTCTCGGTCTTCAATTGGTAGCACTTGCTTCTGATCCAATATAGTGGGTACATGACGACCCTGACGTGTCTGATCCAGAAGGAGAAGCATGTGAAGGACCTGACGAGCTAGACACAAATGCTGTCTGGAGAGGTGCTCCAGATGTCTTAGCTTGAGGCGTGGCATTGTATAAAGCTGGGTTTTGTGTATACGAAGACTTCTGTGCTCTATACTTCATCCTTAGTGCTTCTTCACGCAGCTTGAGAATAAAGTCATTTATATCCAGCTTTACAAGCATTCCATTCTGTCTAAGATTAGACACGAATGAAGCCCACTTATCAGGCAATCCATCTGCGAAGTTGCTTACTTTCTCTTCCATAGTTGTTTCCACTCCATGTGTATGCAACTCGCTCATCAAGTGGTAGAATCTGTCTATGACTTCATCTAAACTCTCGTTACCAATGATGAGAAGTTATCGAATTCCTTCTTTAACTCCTTTGCCTTGATTGCCTTTAACGATGCATTCCCATCATATCTTTTCTCTAGCTCATCCCACAGTTTCTTGGACTGCTTGTTCTCTGAGTACTGGTGGAATATGTCTTTGGGGATCGACTGAGTTATCAACACATAAACCCTTTTCTCTGCATTATACTTTACTTTCTGTGCGTCAGTCATCCCACTTAACGTTAATTTTACTCCATCTGCTCCCACCGGTGTACTATACCCAACCTCGATAGCTTCCCACAGATTAGGATCTACTCCATTGAGGTAGATCTCAAAACGTTGTTTCCAGTGGGGAAACTCATCTAAAGTCAAGAGCTTTGGTGGTTTATTGTGAATACCCACCTCACTCTCAAGCAGCAGCAGGTTCTGAATTCTTGAGTCCTTCCCAGCAGTAAAGGCTGACATCTGATCTTCCATGGTTAATAAACTTAGAATCTAATCAAATCAACTTTAACTGATGCGACTGAAGGATGCGAATGGTCTTATCATGCGTATGAACTCTGCGATTGGTTCAACCGTGCGACTGAACAGGGCGAATGGTTCAGTCGTGCGAATGAATCTGGTGCGTATGAGCTATGCGAACGAACGGTTCAGTCGGCCGAATGAGGGTGCGACTAGGTCCAGTCGTGCGAATGAGCACTGCGAATGAGTCTAGTCGTGCGAATGGGTCACTCGTGCGACTGAAGCTGCTGTTTTGCGAAAATTTCTAGGTTTGACGGGTTTCAGCCGTAAAAATTCGAAATTTTGCAAGTCCAAATCGTCTAAGTCCGTAGAAACTGAACTTCGATGAGCAGGGAACGTCCAAGATCACTTTTGATGCTAAAGATTGCGTTTTTCGTGCAAAAACACAAACTTTTATGCAATCTTGATTGAATCAACACGAAATCAAGAGCCAATGCTCTGATACCACTTGTAAGGACCTG
The DNA here is from genome assembly GCA_025215565.1 of Flaveria ramosissima. Taxonomy (NCBI): domain Eukaryota; kingdom Viridiplantae; phylum Streptophyta; class Magnoliopsida; order Asterales; family Asteraceae; genus Flaveria; species Flaveria ramosissima. Next base: position 54,542,021 of record CM046029.1, on the reverse strand, counting down.
GTATTTGAATGAAATACCGAGTGATTGCGTGTTAAACCAACTCAAATAGTGCGGAATCCTATTTGATTGGCGATCCAATCAGTGAGAACACACGATGAATCAATCAAGAATTGAAATCAACGTTAGAAATCGATTAGGAACCGATCTGATGTGTTCTATGAACTTGGAGAACGATTTGGGAGGCTTCTGGACGGCTAGGGTACGTCTGGAATCGTAATGGGATGAATGCTTACGTTTTCCCACGAATTGGGTCTATTTATAGGTTAGTATTGTTCAATCGTGCGACTGGGCCATAAGTATGGTTCAGTCGTGCGATTGAACCATGCGGTTGATTCATCCGCACGACTGAGTGTTCAGTCGTGCGATTAAGTCAATCTTATGTGTCAATCACACGACTGATCCAGTCTCCTGGTTCAGTCGTGCGATTTAGTCAATCGTATGAAGTTATTCATGCGTGTGGTCCATTCGCATGGGCCATTCGCATGAGAACTTCATTAAGTTAAGTTTGAATGTTTTATTTAATATTACATAATGTGCACTCATTCAAACATTCATAAACCCAATCAATTCAATCACGACTCATTAATGAAATATTAAACATCACAAGTAACAACCAACTCATATCATTTCATTAATCGATACAATTACATCATAATCAGACAGACAAGTTCATTACATTACAAATCATGATCTAGGGACATACATGTATCAATATCTAGAGGCATAGAGCCTATGATTTGGCTGTCCCTTTTTGGTTGCTCAGGGGAGTATAGTGACTCACCCTGATGCAGTGTTGTAAAAATCGCGACTAGCCTCCGATTAGTCGCTAATCGAAGGTTAGCCGCTTCGATTTCACCAAATTGAAGGTGCTAGGCGGTAGTTAGTCAAAATTGGTCAAAGCCAGACCAAATCTTCCTAATCGGTGGTGTTCCGGCGATGATAGCCGCTGGATTTTCCAATTCCGGCGCCGGATTTGCAGATTCCGGCGAGGATGTGCGACTCCGGTGACCGGGATGACGGAAAGCTGCGACTCTCGGTGATGGAGCGATGGAAGGGAACGGGGTTGTTCTATTTTAGGGTTAGATTATTTAATTAAGTTTTTGAATTTTTACATTTAACCCCCTTAATATCCACCAATTTACAAATTATCCCCTAAACTTGCAAATTATTTTATAAAAAAGTATAAAATTATATATAAATTTGCAAAATTATACATAAAAGTCTGATCCTATTAATCCTTATTAATCCCTAGTCCTTACCTCACCGCCCGACTAGCGCCGAGCGATTTTTACAACACTACCATGAGGGCTTACGGTTTGGGTTTGGGGCTCACGGAATTGAGAATATGGAGACTCAATACCCATATTAAGGTCAAATGAGAAGGATGGTTGGACCTCAGACTGAGTGGGAGTCCATTTTTCCACTCTAGTCTTTTTTGTGTTGAACAGGGGGAACTTGTTCAATCAGAGTAGATTGATTAGTATGTCTTGGATAAGTATACCTGATGGGATGGGTAGGAAGAATTGACATTGAAGTGGTTGTGTTTGGTGTGGGTTCTTACAGGGATGTCATCAAGAGCCATTTGCTCAATCATATCTGGAAGAAGTGCAGTATGTCTTCCAGTGAAGTTGGTAGACACCCTCTTCAAAATCTTAAAGATGCCCGACCTCATGTGAGGGAGAAGAAGAGTGGCTTCATAGATAAGCCTGTCTTGGTCCAGCTCACAGTTGATGATGTGCTGAATAAACCTGGGATGCATGTAGAATGTTTGTATTTTGCAGGTTTCCTTTGAGATTGTTCAGCATAAACTTTGAGTAGTTGAAGCGAAGGACCTTATGAAATAGGCATCCTAAATCATAGGGAATTTGATCCCATCCCCCTGATTTGTTTGATAGACAGTGGAGCATAATGTGAAGCAGGAATTTCCAGTTGTAGGAAAAGTTGAATTTGTAGACGGTCGATTTGCTTACATCTCCACAATATCCCATTTGGGCATGTGTCCTCCAAATCAGTTTTGGGGAATTTAGTAGGAGAGCCTTCATCATGAATCTCTAAGTGCTCCCTGATTGTTTGTTCATATATGATTATCTCTTGGCCGCATACTCTTGACCTGATAACCCTAACTCCAATAAAGTGTTGGCTTGACCATTTGCCCAGAATTAGGACATATGGTTGGAGTAGACAATAGGATTTAGGTGAGGGCGGTGTAGTAGGTGGATTGGTTCAAAAAGTGGATGATTACATCATCCTTGAAGAGTCAAGGAGTGCGACTTGGTTGTGCTGGGGATTTAGGGCCATTGTTGAAAAAGTTCAGGAAGAGTAGGATAATTTGAGAGAGTAAAAGTCAAGACGAGGGAAACTTAGGGCTTGCAAATGAGTAAAAAGTATAAGGAGAAATGTTGGAAGTATTTAAGTTGGGTAAATGAAGGATGGATAAGGTGAAATGAGAGTTTGGGGTATGATTTGACAGGGGCGGTAAGGATAAGTCATTTAAATATTCCAACATTAAGAAAATAAGGGCCTTAAGATTTTCGTTACACAGTAAAGCTTTCTTCTGAGAGTATGAGTTTTCCGAATGTAATATCTTCCGAAGCCAAACTTACTTCCAAAGGTAAGATAATCCTACTTCCGAAAGTAAGAAAGTCTTCCGAATAAAGAGGTTTTATCACTATGGAAATAGATTTGATGAAACATCAAATGTTCTTCCGAAGCTTAAAACTTTTCCGAAGATAATACAAACTTAGAAAAAGTTTCCTTCGGAAGACGATAGAATATCTTTTGAGGGAAAGTTTCTCTTCGGAAGAACTCATACTTAACAAATTTGGAAGAAATACATTTTGTAACTGAGCTTAGATTGTATGACATAGACAAAACACATATTGAAAAGGTTTTTCATAGGAGATAAGCTAGTCAATGTTTATCATCCTAATAGTTGTGATCAGATATTTAAACCTTTGTTCATCAAATTCTTTGGTGAACAAATTAACATATTGTTCATTTGAGTCAACTTTGACTAGTTTGATCAGATTTTTCTCATGAATATCTCTAATAAAATGATACCTGATGTCAATGTGCTTTGTCTTGGAGTGTGCAACACCCAGAAGTTTATAAAGATGAGAAATAAAGAATAAAAATGAGGATAAAGGAAGAAATTCAATTTAACCCAAGTTGAGTGGTTAAATGTGTAAAAAGGACAAAATATTTTAATATTTTGTACAAAAGTGGGCAAGGCCGCCCACTCCTTGCACATCACCTTTTGTCTTCGGGTTCTAGAGAGAGAAAGAGCAGGGTTTTGGGTTTTTGAAAGAAGAAGAAGAAGATCGAATTCAAGGTTAGTTTTTAGTGATTTGAAGTGTTCTTGGCTGGTTTCAGCCTCGGGTTTATGCTTATGTGTGTTTTATATGTTTGGTTATGTGTGTTTTGGGTTGTTTAGGTGTTTGAACTCATAGTGCATTCGGGTTTGAAGAAGTCATTCACGAAAGTTGTGTAAGAATTCCTATAAGTCTGATGCAGCCAAAACATCCAAAGTCTCTCTGCATGTATGCACTGAAGAACATAAGTAGAAATGCTTTGTAAGTTTTACACCATGCACTAGAAATATTCTAAGTGTAAAATCTTCCGAAGCCAAGATACACATCTTCCGAAGCCAAAAGTGAAGTCTTCCGAAGCTTCAAAGACAAAGTCTTTCGAAGCCAAATAGTGAAGACATAATTCTTCTGAAGACTTTTAGAGACGTGCCTTTATCTGATGTACTTTATCATAAAGCTGGACCATCTTTCCGCTGCAACTCTGTAAAGTCACCAACTTACATGAGTTGGTGAAAAGGTTCATGCTTTTGGTAACTGTACATTGAGGTTTTGAGTCTGTGCTTTCTACTTTATGTACTTTTATCCTTTTTGTAATATATTAGGATGTGAGCTATGGGATGTCATAGTCACTAGTCAAAAGGCATTCTGCCTTTTGACTCTACATTTGATTTTGTGTGTTGTCTAGTCTTATGTATCCAACTTGCCTTCAAAGTATGGCCGGCTATAGGATGTAGTATATGTATCTCAAGTACTTGTAACTTTTAGAGCATGCTTTGTAACATTTGTAATAGAACTTAAGAAGCAATATACAACATTCTTGAAAACCAATTAATTGTGTTGATTGCTATCTTGTTCTGTCTCATTCTTACTTGTGTTCTTAGCATCTTTCACCAAAGTTAACCAGTTCCCTATTTGATCTGTTAAGTGTTCTAAGTAACTCTCCTCATTGTGTTGTTGTGTTGTAAGTGCATACCCTTTAAACGGTCCAGCATTTGGTATCAGAGCTTTTCAGGCTCTTGATATAGGACTTCACCATCTTAAGATCCCTCACACACACAAAATACTTAACAACTCAAATGGTAGCTATTACCAAAGCTGATATGGAAACTGGAACTATGACAAAGTCTCCACTGATCACTCCTGAAGACTTTGATACTTGGTGTCAAAGAATGGAAGGCTTCATCAATTCTCAAGACTCTAGGATGTGGGACTCTGTTGTTGAAGGACCTTACATACCAAGCACCACTTCTGCTACTGGTGGTGGTATGATTCCAAAGGCTGTGGCTAATTACTCTGAAGAAGACAAGAAGAGAATAGAGATTGATCAGAAAGCCATGACAGCCCTTCAAACTGCTCTTCCAAACTCCATCTACAGAGGCTTCAAGAAGTGCAAAACTGCCAAACAACTATGGGAAGCACTGAAGCTGATGTATGAGGGGTCTATTGAAGCAAAGGAGAACAAGAAGGATCTCCTGAAGCAGTAGTTTGTAAACTTCACGTTTAAGGTAGGTGAAACCATGACTCAGCAATACTTTAGGTATGTTGAGATTATGGATACTCTAATGGATGTTGGAGTACCTTTTGAGAACAAGGACATTGTAAGGAAGTTTATGTCCTCTTTTCCTAGACAATGGATACATTACTGTGTTGTTATCAAGAGGACTGAGAATCTTAAGACTCTTACTCTTACAGAGTTGTATGGTATTCTTAGTGGCTACCAGATGGAGATGAACATGCAAAACTCATCTGGTAACTCTAGCAATCAACTGAGTTCAGCCCTCCATGTGGTTGAAAGGGAAAGCATTGAGCCACAACATCATCTTATATGCTACTCTGACAAGTCACAAAAGTGTCCTTTCATCACCTTCCCAAAGACTCCAAGGGAAAGCTACACTCAAGGAAGTCCTTTCCAAGAGACGTTCTTCTCATGCTTTTGTCTCTGCTGATGAAACCACATGCAACTTTCTCTTCACCCTTGAATATTTGGATTGTATCCATCCAGATGATCTGGAGTACATGGAGATAGTCCAACAGATGGCTCTTCTTACTCACAGAGCCAAGAAGTTCTACAAGAGGACATGGAGAAAGTTTCAAAGCAATGCAGCCTGTGGAAAGTTTGGGCTGGATAAAAGCAAAGTAAAGTGTTACAATTGTAACCAGATGGGGCACTTTGCAAGGGAGTGTAAGGCACCAAGGAGAAATGGTGGCCAAGCACAAATCAGACCAAACTACACTGAGAAAGCCCCCCAGAATGAGAGGCCGAAGCAGCAAGCTACAGTTGCTGTTAAAGAAGGAGGCTTTGACTGGAGCTTTCAGGTAGAAGATGCATCTCCAAACCAAGCACTCATGGCAGACCACGATGAAGCCAAGGTATTGGAACATCTTTGTACTCCTGAATGCATTGCTAAAGTCAATAGATACAGGTCCTATAACTTAGAAATGAGATCTGATCTTGAGTCCTTAAATATCTTAAAAGCTGATTTTAAAAGAGTTGAATGATTATAAACTAAAGATAGAGGACTTAGAGAAAACCATTTCAACTCTTAAACATGAGCACACAAACTACAGGACTCAGATCAAAGACCTCATTACAAAACTAACTGAATGCCAGGCTGAGCTTGTGATCAGCAAAGCCAAGGCAGAAAAATGTGTTCTTGAAGAAGAGACCTTCAAGAATATAATATCCTCATCCTTGCATGCAAAAGTTTGTTATCAAAATAAACAGGGACTGGGATCTTGTGAGATAGCTCCTCCACACACAATCTTGTCAGTAAGATCTCCTAGGTGTGGAACTTATGAAGATGAGCTTCCTCTTATAGATCCTGTGACTGAAGAGGATGAAGAGGAGATGGTGGAAAATGGCTCCGAGAAGAGTGAAGAAGAGCATTCTAAGAAGGGTCACCATCCCTCTGAGGAGAGCAAAGCTATTAGGATGACCAAGTTAAGGAGAAAGAACTTGATCAGGAAGGCCAAAGGAAAGTCCAAAAAGGCTCAAGAGATCAAAGCCACCTTCAATTCTGCACAGAAACAAGTCTTCATCTCTGCAGGATCTGAAGTGGTGAAGGCTGAAGACACCAACTTGAACTCCATCAACAAGAGTTCGGGTTCATGTCCAAATCATCCCATCATCAAGAAGAAGGCTGATCAATTGTGGCACCACTACTGTACCACCTGAACCATCCAGCTCCAAAGGTAGTTCTATCCCCACAAGAATTGCCACAACATCTGCAATGATAAAGATGGAGAAGGAAAGTGATCAAGTTCAGCCTTGTTCACAAGAGAAAACTCCTAGAAGGAAGAAAATGGGCTGTGTTATGTGTGGGAGTACTTCTCATCTTGCTAAGGATTGTGTTTACAATAAAAAAGTACTCTCCACATGACCAATAAAGAAACTTCTAAGAGTTCGAAGAAGAAGAAGCAAGCTTCGGAAGGAAAATCTGTTTCATTCGGAAGCTCCAAAATGAAGAAGAAGACAAATGGAAACTTGCCTTCGGAAGAAAATTTGGTCTCGGAAGAAATGAATACTTCCGAAGCACTGAAGCCTGCTGTAGTGAAAGCAAGATCTTTCAAAGGTCCAGTCATCAAAACTTCCGAAGTCATCAAAACTTCCAAAGTATTGAAGGTCAAGTCTAAGCTTCCAAAGGTGGTGTGGAAGTCAAAGAAAGACCAAGTGGCTGAAAGTTCTTCATCAACATCAGCAAATGATCCTTCTAGCATGACTATAGGATCAATTACTATTGCATTGTCTTCAACTTCTTTTGATGAGCCCAAGACCAATGAGGCTTGTGTTTCCAAATGTAACTAACCATCAACAACTCAAGACAAACAGAAATGTATGGATCATTGACAGTGGCTGTTCCAGGCACATGACAGGCAATATGTTACTACTCTAAAAGTTTGAAAGAACTGATGGAGGACCAGTTGCTTTTGGAGGAGATGCAGGAGGTTACATTACCTCAAGGGGCAAGGTCACAAATGGTAAGCTCAGCATTGAGAAGGTAAACTTTGTCAAGGAGCTTGGGTACAATCTTTTGAGTGTATCCTAATTTTATGATTAGAGTCATAACATGCTCTTCACCGAGCATGAGTGCACTGTTCTCAGGCTTGGGTTGGTCATTTCTCATGAGCACATCCTGCTCAGAGCCCCCAGGAAAGGGAACATGTACAAGATGGATTTGCAAGAAACATCTCACTCAGGAGAAGTTTCATGCTTTTTGTCTAAAGCAAATAATGATGAGCCTTTCCTCTGGCATAAAGAATGTGCCATGTAAACTTTAAAAACATGAACAAACTAATAAAGAATGATTTGGTAACTGGAATACCAAAGAAAGAGTTTACAAGTGATGACCACTATGTTGCATGCCTGAAGGGGAAGCAACACAATGTATCTCACAAGCCAAAGGAAAGAAATTCCATCATTAATCCCCTACACTTATTACATATGGATCTCTTTGGCTCCACTAGTGTAATGAGTCTAGGAAGGACCTCTTATTGTTTGGTGATCACAGATGACTTTACAAGATTCACTTCGGTTTTCTTTCTTAGAACTAAGGATGAGACCCCTGAGATTCTGAAGAATTTCATCTTAAAGATTGAGAATCAATGTGATCACAAGGTCAAAACCATAAGATGTGATCAAGGAACTGAATTCAAGAATCAAATCCTTGATACATTTAGTGATGAAAAAGGTATTACAAGACAATATAGTGCTCCCAGAACTCCTCAGCAAAATGGGGTTGCTGAGAGGAGAAACATGACACTAATTGAAGCTACAAGAACTATGTTGTCTGACTCTAAACTGTCCATCACCTTCTGGGCAGAGGCAGTGAACACTGCTTGCTATTTGCAAAACAGAGTTTTAGTAGTTAAGACACATGGTAAGACTCCTTATAAACTTTGGCACAAGAGAAAACCTTTCATTGGTTTTATGAGGTCATTTGGATGTCCTTGCACCATCTTGAATACCAAAGATCAAATTTCCAAGTTTGCTGAGAAATCAGATGATGGACATTTTATTGGATACTCTTCTCAAGCTATAGCTTATAGAGTATACAATCTTAGAACTAGAGTAGTTGAGGAGTCAGCGAATGTGACTTTCAATGAGCACACTCCCAGTGTGAAAGGTTCTGGTCCGGATTGGCTATTTGATCTTGATTTAGTTACCAACTGTTTTAACAAATCTTGTGAGAATGTTTCAGGGTCCACAAATATACTACCTACAAGTGATCCTGACCCAAGATTTGAGCTAAGAAGACCTTCAAGTTACACATCTTCAGCTCTAGTGGTAACCAATCCTGCAAATGAAGCTTCTACCAGCACATCAATGACAAATCCTGCTGATACTTCTGGGGTGCCTTAAAATTCCAGCTTAGAGGCACAAAACTCAGAAGAAGGAGCTTCAAATGTTGGAGAAAATGGTGGTTATGAAAATGATCAGGAATTTCTTGATGCTGATAACCACTCCATTGAAGACAACATCAATGATGTCACACACTCATTGGATCAAGTCAATCTTGATAAGTCTGCTGATGTGGAGGGTGAATCTTCCTTGCCAGATCAGAAATTCTCAAATTCTGTCTAAGTAACTTGCTGTGATCCCTCAGCTAAGGATCCACAAGTCTCATCCTATCACAAACATCATTGGAGATGTTGATTCAGGGGTGAGAACAAGAGGACAAACCCATGATGCAAATTTTTGTCTTCACTCTTGTTTCTTGTCCCAAATAGAGCCAAAGAAAATTGATGAGGCTCTAAAGGATAGAAGTTGGGTTGAAGCTATGCAATAGGAGCTGCTTTAATTCAAAAGGCAAAAGGTTTGGAACCTATGTCCTCTTCCTCAAGGGAAGACTACCATAGGAACCAAATAGGTTTTTAGGAATAAAAAGGATGATAGAGGACTTGTCATCAAGAAGAAGACAAGATTAGTTGTTCAAGGGTATACTCAAGAAGAAGGAATTGACTACACAGATGTTTTTGCTCCTATAGCAAGACTTGAAGCTGTTAGGACTTCAAGGTCTACCAACTTGATGTCAAGTGTGCTTTTCTCTATGGGGTGATTGATAAAGAGGTGTATGTCAGACAACCACCTGGGTTTGCAGATCGTGATCATCCTGATTATGTCTGCAGGCTTGAAAAAGCTCTTTATGGGTTGTACCAAGCACCAAGGAAGTGGTATGAGACTCTATCTCAGTATCTCTGTCAGCATGGCTACAAAAGGGGTACTATTGATGGAACTCTCTTCATCAAAGGAACAGGAAATGACATAATGCTAGTTCCAGTATATGTAGATGACATTATCTTTGGATCAACTAATCCAAAGCTCTGCAAAGACTTTGAGAAGCTGATGAAGGACATATTTGAAATGAGTGCCATGGGGGAACTCAATTTCTTTCTAGGAATTCAAGTGAAGCAAGTTGACAATGGCATCTTTATAAGTCAGTCAAAGTATGTACAAGACATACTTAAAAGGTTCAACATGACTGATTGTAAGATTGCTAAGACACCCATAGCCAAAAATCACTCCCTTGGGCCTGATCTAAGGGGGAGTGTGTTGATGAGCATCTCTATAGGGCAATGATTGGGTCTCTTATGTACCTCACAGCTAGCAGGCCTGATATCATGTTTGCTACATGCATTTGTGCAAGATATCAAGCCAACCCCAAGATGTCACACCTGGTCACTGCAAAAGAATTTTAAGTTATCTCAAAGGTGCTCCATCAATTGGCCTTTGGTATTCAAAGAATTCTGAGTTTAATTCGTATGCTTATATAGATAGTGACTATGGTGGTTGCAACATGACTGCAAAGGCTACATCAGGGGGATGTCAATTTCTTGGTGGAAGAGTAGTCTCTTGGCAATGTAAGAAATAATCCTGTGTGTCTGCATCAACTGCTGAGGCTGAAAACATTGTTGCTGCAAGCTACTGTGCTCAAGTGCTTTGGATTCAAAATCAGATGTTGGACTATGGATTCAATTTCAAAGAGACTCCCATCCACATAGACAACAACAGTGCTATCTCAATCACAGAAAATCTTGTGCAGCACTCAAGGACAAAGCATATCAATATCAGGTATCATTTGATTAGAGATAACTTTGAAAAAGGATTAATCAAACTAGTCAAAGTTAACACAAATGAACAATATGCTGATCTGTTCACCAAAGCTTTTGATGAGCAGAGATTTAAATATCTTGTATCAGCTATTGGGATGATTAACTTTGAATAACTTTTCTTAAAACTTAATCATATTATTTTTAAAACCTGTGTGTCCTAAGTTGTCTATTTTATCACCTTCATAAGCCCTTGTTTTTTTTGGAAGAAAATATTTCCAAAAGACATTTCTTAGATTTTGAAAATTTTGTTCTCTTTTCTTTTCGGAAGATTTAAAACTACCTTCGGAAGAAATTTATGTCTTAGTAAACAAATAACTACTTCAGTAATTTTACCTTCGAAAGAAATTTCTGAATCATCTTCCAAAGCTTAAAATCAACTTAAGTACTTTTATGTTTTAAAAGAACAAGTTTGTTCCGAAAGCTATTTACCTTCGGAAGTTTTCATTCTCTTTAGAATAAAAAACTCTGAGTGTTAATTCTCTTCCGAAGCAAAATTCTCAAAAACCTTTGAAATATCTTCCGAAGCCAATTTGCCTTCAGAAGCATTTCCTTCAGAACTTCCGAAGCAAATAACCTTCGAAAGATTTCTCGACTTCCAAGAAAACAACTTTTTGGGCAAAAGTCAACTACTTTTCAGAGGTGGGACCGACATCCGGATTTCAAAGTTTATCCTCTTTCATTAACTTTGTCTCAAATGCTTTTCACATAAATACCCAACGGTTCCCCCTCTTTCACTATCTTCTTCAATTACACTATTCCTTAAACCTAAATTCTCTCAAACCGCCTTTGTTCTTCATCTTCCTTCACCCTTAAGCTTTTCAAATAGCCAACCTAAACCGCAGAAACAACCCAAATTTCTCCATGCAACTTCACAGGCAACACAACCAGGTTGCTCTGTTGAGCTCTAAGAAAGATGAAAGTTTCTCAGAGGTTTGCCGTTTCCTGGCTCTATCCAACTACTTCACCTCCCTAACCATTGATCCTACTCTCTATGAGGATCATCTGCTTGAATTCTGAAAGACCTGCCAAGAGGTCATTATGCATGGGGAGAAGGCACTGTCTGCCACAGTGCAGTGGAGGACAATCTTCATCACTCCGGCCATCATCAACACTCACTTACAGCTGGATGATGAAGAAGGTGAGTTGTCTTTCCCAAAGGAAGCTGTAAATTATTCCTTTGAGCAGATGGGCTATGAGGGAGATTTCTCTATAAAGACATTCAGGAAAGGAAAGGTCTCATCCCAGTGGAAATACCTGCTTCATATGAATCCACAGCTTGTCAAACAAGCATGGAGGGTGGGACCAGATTCCTGAGGATCTCTCCTTCATAGTGCATGAAATGGTTCAAGGGGTCAAGTTCAGGTACTCTCAGTTTATTTATACAAATTTGCTTGCTAACTTGGACTCTTTAATGTATTATATGTTTCCTAGATATGTTCAACACATTCTCAACTATGAACTCGGCTCACAGTTGAGGGAAACAAATAATATTATTAAATTGGGACAGATGAAGCCCGACATCTATAAAATTATGAAGAAGCCAACAGTAGGCTTCTCAGGGGTAGAAACAGCCCTTGTCCCAAAAATGTTAGAGCTCATTGCTCAAGGTGACAACCTAGCAACACAAGCTAGTGTTGAACCCACACCTTCTACCTCCTAACCACCAAAAAGACCACAAATCACCCTCACCTACCAAAGAAAATCCAAACGAACCCCTGCTCAAGCTATTGAGCTTGTGCAGGCCCCCATACACTCACCCATACAGGAGGAAGTGGACACTAGAGCTCCCACTTCCCCTGAGGAGCAAACCACTCCCATCTCTTCAAGAATCAGTGGTGAGGTTCTTTATGCTCACCCTGATGAGCTCACAAGCCCATCTGCCTTAAGCCTTCACTCTGAGTCTCAACACTCAAGTGAACAACCTTCAGGGGACAATTACCATCCCTAGCCTTTAGACTTAAATCAAGCCATTCCCAACCTCTCATTCTACACTGATGAAGACTTAGGTTTCAGTGAGTACCACGAGTCTCTCTACTCTTCCCCTACTAAAAGAGAGATGAGTACTCATGAGTCTCCTTTGTCTAGCTCACATCAGTCACCTATCATTGAGGTGGATCTCCCTGAACCTGTTCAGGAGGCCCATATGGAAGAGGCTCTCACTTCTGTAAGTGATTACATCTTTAAGACCTCAACCATGGCAACTCAGCCCATTAACACTTCAACTGAGGCTGTCAATATGTAGAGGAAATCCAGTAGCCAAGAACCTGAAGCTGGTGGTGAGAGAGAGGACTTTGGTCTAATCATCTTATCCCCCAATGATTCTTTTGATGAAGATGAGGGGAATTTGAGACTAAAGGTGCAATAACTGTCAAAAACATGCTCCTATTTAGTCTCTAAGGTTAGTCACCTTGAATCTCAGGTGACTACCCTGCATAACCGGGTCAATGATCAGCAACTTGAGATATCTTATCTCAAGGAAAAACTAGCTGGGAGACCTTTAAGGAGAGCTCAACCAGAACACAAAAACTTGTGAATGTGATTGACCTAACTCCTAGCTCACCTATGCAAGAGGGTGATGCTACCAAAAAGGGGGAGAAAGTCATTACAGTCACAGAACCTGGGAGTTCTTCAGGAGTATGGACATTAAGGACTCACCATCCTCACTTGCAATTGTGCATACTCAACAACTTCCTAAAGTTCACATTGATGTGGACGCTATAGACTCTTTCATTAGGAGTCTCTTTGAGGAAGGCATTCCAAGGGCTATATCATCCCTACCTCAAGGAACTTCAAACTACATTATTGGATGGAGGTATGATGCTGATAGAAGAGCCCTCATTCTTCAAAGAGTTCAAGACAGCAAGAGGTGTTTAATTTTCAGACCTTGAACTACTATGACGGTCTTGACCTGATCAACATGCCACTTGTTAACCCCAGCCAATCTAGACAAGCTGACAGGCTGGCACAATGGATTCAAGACAGAATTACTGAAGAGTTCAGTCTAAGAAGGAGACAAAGGCAATAAGGTAATGTCATTGGTCAACTGGATATTGAGGCAAACCCTGAGATTAGCTTTAAAGGGAAAACTTTGGCTGAAGGCCCAGTGATAGAGCCTGAGAGCCTTGTCACACCAACAACTACTTCAAAAATTCAGTGAAGGTGTCTCACAACCCCTCTGGCCAGAGCTTGGATGTTACACCAAGCAATGAAGGCCAAAGCTCTCTCCACCTTGTGTCATAAAGGTCTGTGGGTGACGAAGGGAAAAGGACTCTAACTGCTGAGGAGATTGAGGAGGAGGAGAGAGAGAGAGGAAGAGGAAGCTAAGGGGAGAAGGTTCCTCTGGGTCTTCAGGCTTTATGCAAGCTGCAATCAGGGCTGCCCCCAGACCGAACACTCAAGATGATGAGTTGAGGGCAGTCAGAATTACTTACCTACAGACCAGCAACTATGACATAGATGAGATTATATCTCTCCCCTTAGAGGAACTAAATGAACTGGCTGACATGGAAGTGTCAAGAGAGATGAAGGAAGCAGAGGATGCAAGGCTACTTCTCCAATTCAAAGAGGAGAAAAGAAAGAAAAGATTATACAAGCATGTTCCTACTCTCTCCCCAGTTCAAGAAAGCCATGTGAAAGAGGATGTGGCAGCTACAAAAGAACCTCAGGAGACAAGGAAACAGATAGGCAAAACATGATCAACTACCTGAGTGCCACATGTCTCTACCAGGCATCTACACTTCCTCCCTTGTCCTTTGAGTACATTGAGTTTGAGTATTTCAAATAGCTTGAACTTCAAGTGCTCAAAGAACAAAAGACAACAAAGAGAAAGATGAGGGAAGAGGCTGCAAAGTCAAGAGCCATCATCCAAAAGAGTATGAAGAAGTCTGCTGACAGACAAAGGATGATGAGCTTCTTGAAGCTGTATGGATTCTCCGGAAGGAGACTTGGCCCTATTTCTCTATCTACAATGGATGAGCACATCAGGGTAATCAAGTAGAAGATCAAGAGTGGAGAGCTAATTGACTTACACTACCCTCCAAGTCAAGCCCCACCTGAAGTGGAGGTTAAGGTTGAACAATTTGAGACAACACAACCTGGACCTCCTGCTGAGCCTCAGCAAGCTTCATCTTCTGATCCACAGCATGGTCAAACTCCCTCTCCTTCTGAACCTGTAAGGGAGGAACACCCAACTGAGCAAGACAAGACTGATCAAAAAGATACTGCAGACAAGTCTTCTCAGTTAAAGTCTTCAAAGAGGAAGAAGAGGATGACTTCCGAACCAAAGTCAAAGAAGAATAAGAAGCCTGAATCATCCACCTCTACACCTCAGGCTGAGTCAGATCAACCTGAGGAAGTGCATGAAGAGGCAGCCCAATCAACACCAAATCAAGTGGCTCCTCTTGCAGCTGAGAGACCCATCTTATCCTAGACCTTCACAACTAATCCAGAAAGATGGCATGTGATCAGAGATCAAGGTGGTGAAAATGTCTACACATGGCAAGACTTATTCAACCTACCTCTGCATGATCTCTTTGAGATGAGAAGATATTATGAGAGTTTGAGTGATCCTGAACATCTAATGAAGAAGGCATGGTCATCATCATTATGAGGACTATCAACAGCTGAAGATCTTCAAAGCTGATGTAACATCTCGTATTTTTTTTGTTAATTAAAAAATTATCGTCGTTTATTCTTGGAAGGGTCATTATTGTTAATTACAAAATTTATGGGTTACTTATGCTTATTTCTTGATTTGTCTTTAATTCTTTAATTTAAAGATTAATAATGTTAAATATTAAATATAACAGAGGGGAAAGGTTTCACTCGATTCCTTCCAACTCTCTGTGCAACAATTTGTGAAATACACACTCCATCAAACAAAAATCAAGTCTTGTTCATCGAGTGTTCATTGAAGTGAAATCAAGTTTCAAATCCTTAAATCAATCGAAACCAAGTAAGTTTGATACATGGTTCTGATCGATTAAGTAAGGGGAACAAAAGCCCCATGGTTAATTTGATCAACAATCTCGAATTAACGATCAATTTGATCGATTGTGTTCTAGGGTTCTTAAGGATTTGGGGGTTTTGTTTAGGTTTGTATATAAGATTTAAAAGGCAAATATTATCGCGGCTTAGGCCTTTGGTTTACTGGTAAGATGTGTGCTGTGGGGACTTGAGGTCCCGGGTTCGAACCCGGGGACCCTCAAGTTCATTCTTTTGGTTTTTTTTTCAAGTTTTTAAATATGTAAAAATTTCTGAAAATTATTAAAAATAATTTTAAAAACTTTGTGTATTTCTAAAATCCCTTTATTAATTTCTATAGATATATTCTTGAATAATTTTAAAACAAGAGTTATATTTAGATTATTTTCCTTTATATATATATATATATATATATATATATATATATATATATATATATATATATATATATATATATAAAGTAGACTCTAAATAATGATTTAAAACTTTAAATTATTATTTGATTCAAACGGCATCTAAATACAATTGTTTAAGTCATAAGTATTTTTAAAAACAGAATTTATAAAAGATTATTTAAACTTATATTTAAACTAAACTGCCTACGGTTCTATTCATTGTTCTATAATAAAATGTTCAAATATTATATTTTCATCGAATCAAAACATAACTAACTATACCATTTTATTTAGTTATTGAAACCCCCAAATATCAATTGAAGCCCTAGCATCCCGTTAAATCGTTCAACTTATTAGTAAACTTAAACTTGAAATGTATACATCTTTAGGTATCTTGGAAAGGTTTACGTTGGAACGACGTCTATTATTTCTTATTAATCATCTATTATATACTTATTGATCAAGTGAGTTTCCTTGCCCTTTTTTATCTTTTCATACTATTTTGGGGTGAAACATGATTGCTTATACATGATACACTTATACACATTTGAGACTTGTAAATCACTTGCAATTCATCTTTATATATATGTCATGGTTGTTTGTGTTTTGTAAGTGATTATATGAGATACATAGTTTGTTTACAATCATTAACTATTGCTAGCCTGGCGACGTCTTAGATCTTTGGGCCTGACAAGCCTATTTGGTGCTAAAGCCGAGGTATTGCCGGCTCCTGATGACGTATGCTTGTTCATCATGGGAACCAAATACACTTAGCCAATCTTATATACTTGTATTCAAGTCGAGGTTTGGTTGTAACGATATGTGTTCTATAACCTTACTAACTTATGACCTATGACATGAATTGCTACTTTTAACTTTAACATATTATGTATGAAAACCTTGGAAACTCACCAACTATTTTTTAGTTGACCTTTTATTTTTATCATGTTTCAGGAAATCCCCAAGTTTAAAGTGAACTTTTGAAGCTTGCAATAATCTAGGACTTGGACCTAGTTAATGAAATAAAAAGATTACATTTTGTTATGTTATGTTTGAACTTATTTCATGTTTGAGACTTATGATTGTATTTCATTTTAAGACTTATAATAATAATATTTACAAATTAATATAGCGTTATGTGGCTGTGAACAATCTTAACCATCACATCTCGACGATTCCGCCGTCAAGGTTGGGGTGTGACAGATTGGTATCAGAGCCCATAACTATAGGGATTTAGGTTGTTAGAAATGGTGACCTAGACTATAGCTTATGCATGAACCTCATAGAATAATATTTATATTCTTGGAAATATATATATTGTTACATGCTACATAATGCTATACCTTACTTATGTGCAATTTGATGCCTTAGCATAGGTTTGCCTTGTAATTGTTTAAACTTTGTTACTCGTCTCCCTAAACTTACCTTTGACACTTTGACTCTCCCCGACAAATGAAACTTCTTAATCTTATTCTCGACGACACGTGGAATCGTATACTTATGCTTATGACTTGAATCTTTAGACTTATGTCTAATCTATGTAAAATCTCATCAAGGTTTTGATTTCATGAACCTAAGAAATTTGTGTGACACATAGACACCTGTATTCTGGATTTCCTGGCAAAAGGCCCTCGGGCTAAGGCAAGCATATCGCATAAATCCTACGGGACTAGTTATGCTTGCCTGGGGATTTCTGGGATGAGTGATAAACTATGGTCAACATACACAAATTTCTAAGGCGAGTGTGTCAACTTACCTTGACGTGTCAACGAGTCCAAATGGTAATGTGTTACCAAATGGAACCATTCCATGTGCCTTACAACTTTTGCCTTATCCTTGTTGAACTATAATCCTTGTTATTCCAATTCTCGTATCTAACTCATTTTGTATATTCCAGCATGTCTCGTCATCATGAAAAGCGTGGAAGTTCCGATCGTAAGCTAGCCGCCATGATTGCTCGACAAATGGCTGCTGTCATCCCGACCATGGTTGCTGAACTTAATAGCACCTTAATGACCAATGCTAGCAACAATGGAAATGGTCATGGAGAGAATAGCAACAAACAAAACGGGAACAATCAACACGGGAACAATCAAACTTGCACTTTCAAGCACTTTAGCTCTTGCAAGCCCACTAGTTTTAGTGGCAAGGAAGGAGCCACTGGTCTTCTTGAGTGGTTCGAGAGCATGGAGAATACTTTTGTTAATTGTGAGTGTCCCGAGACACTCAAGGTTCGTTATGCCACTAGTATGCTCCAACAAAGGGCACTTACCTGGTGGAATAGCGAGAAGAGAAATCGTGGTCCTGAAGCTGTGTTAGCACTTACTTGGGAAGAGTTCAAGAACATCGCTATCGCGAAGTTCTGCCCGAGAAGCGAACTGCAAAAGTTGGAGGAGGAATTTTGGAATTTGAAGCAAAACGATGGTGATCATTTGGCCTACTCAACTAGGCATCATGAGTTGAGTATATTGCTACCTCACATGGTCGACACTGTCCCCCGCAACATTGAGAAGTTCATTAAGGGTGTACCACCCCAAATTCAAGATGCTGTGGTGGGTAGCCGACCCACAACTTTAGAAGAAGCCATTACTATCACCGCTCAACTCACCGAGAACCATATACGAGCGGCACCATGTCTGTGAAGGGTGCAAAGAAGGTAGAGAAGACGGCTACCGAGGCTGTTAAGGAGACCAAAGCTGAACCGCCTTACAACAACAACAACAACAAGAAGCGCAAGTTCACACCGGCGCGTAACTATGCTGTGGCTGCACCCAAACCACCTTAAAGGCAAATGGTACCTGTAGCTACACCTGTGGCACAAATGCCTGGGGCTAGGGCCTATGCTGGTCCTCAACCTATGTGCAACACCTGTAGGTACCACCATCCGGGGAATCAACCATGCCGCATCTGCACCTTATGCGGTAAATATGGTCATTTGGTGGCGACTTGCCACCGTGCACCTAACAATGCCGCCGTGGTCACAAACCGTGTTTGCTACAACTGTGGGGAACCTGGTCATTTCCGCCCACAATGCCCTCGTCTTGTGGGTAATGTTCCACAAGCCTGAGGACGTGCTTTCAACATCAACGCTAACCAAGCACAAGCAAACAACGATGTGGTGAATGGTATGTTAACTCACCTTTAACTTTTGTGATCCGATTCTTTTCATACTTTACCTGTATCGTTAAATACCTTAAAAACTGAACAGGTATGTTCCTTATTAATAAAACTTATGCCTATGTCCTATTTGATTCTGGAGCCGATAAGAGTTTTGTTTCGTTAGAGTTTGAACCCATACTTGCTAAGCCACATACGAAACTAGAAAAACCTCTTACCGTTGAATTTGCCGATGGAGAACCGATCACCGTTGACGTAATTATTCGTGATTGCATCTTAAGTCTTGACACACATGATTTTCTTATCGATCTTATCCCTATGAAACTTGGAAGCTTCGACGTCAACATTGGTATGGATTGGTTAGCCAAACACCATGCCGAGATCATTTGTTTCGAGAAGTGCATTCGTATACCGTTACCCTCTGGAGATACTTTGAAAGTGTTCGGTGAAAAATCTTCCAAAGGACTTAAACTCATGTCTTGCACTCAAGCCCGAAAGTGCTTAAGCAAGAAGTATATGGCCTTCTTGGCTTACGTGGTCAACACGAAAGTCAAAGGGAAAGAACTTAAGGATTTCCCTTATCGTACGAGACTTTCCTGAAGTATTTCCCGATGACCTTAGTGGTTTACCTCCCGTGTGTGAAGTCGAGTTTAAAATTGACTTGATACCGGGAGCAAACCCCGTGGCTAAGTCACCATATCGGCTTGCACCATCGGAAATGCAAGAACTCTCTAGTCAACTTCAAGAGCTATCCGAGAAGGGCTTCATCCGTCCTAGTTCTTCGCCTTGGGGTGCACCTGTTCTTTTCGTAAAGAAGAAAGAATGATCGTTTCGTATGTGCATCGACTATCGTGAGCTTAACAAGCTTACCATCAAGAATCGTTATCCTCTTCCTCGCATCGATGACTTGTTTGATCAACTTCAAGGAGCTGCTATTTTCTCGAAGATCGATTTACGTTCTGGCTATCATCAATTGCGAGTCCATGATGATGATATCCCAAAGACCGCTTTCCGTACTCGTTATGGGCACTATGAGTTTATGGTGATTCCTTTTGGTTTAACCAATGCTCCTGCTGTCTTCATGGATCTCATGAACCGAGTATGCAAGCCTTATCTAGACAAGTTTGTGATCGTCTTCATTGAGGACATACTTATCTATTCCAAGTCCAACACCGATCATGAACTACATTTGAGATTGGTTCTTGAATTGTTGAAGAAAGAGCAATTG
The DNA here is from genome assembly GCA_025215565.1 of Flaveria ramosissima. Taxonomy (NCBI): domain Eukaryota; kingdom Viridiplantae; phylum Streptophyta; class Magnoliopsida; order Asterales; family Asteraceae; genus Flaveria; species Flaveria ramosissima. Next base: position 54,521,880 of record CM046029.1, on the reverse strand, counting down.
TACGCGAAGTTCTCGAAGTGTGATTTCTGGCTCGAGGAAGTTCAATTTCTAGGACACGTGGTGAATAGCCAAGGAATTCACGTTGATCCTGCAAAGGTGGAAGTTGTGAAAAATTGGTGTGTTCCTACAACTCCTACCGAAGTTCGTTCTTTTCTTGGTCTTGCTGGTTATTATCGGCGATTCATTGCCAACTTCTCGAGGATCGCGATACCGCTCACTACTTTGACACAAAAGAATAAACCATTCGAGTGGGGTTCCGAGCAAGAAGAAGCTTTTGAAGCGTTAAAGCATAAGTTGTGCAATGCTCCTATCTTGACCCTACCCGATGGAAACGACGATTTCACCGTGTATTGTGATGCATTTAAACAAGGCCTTGGTTGTGCTCTCATGCAACGAGGGAAGGTCATAGCTTATGCATCGAGACAATTGAAGGTTCACGAGGTGAATTACACAACACACGATCTTTAGCTTGGTGCTGTTGTCTTTGCCTTGAAGATTTGGAGGCACTACCTGTATGGTACGCAATGTATAGTCTACACCGACCACAAAAAGCCTTCAACACGTTTTCAATCAAAAAGATATCAACATGAGACAACGTTGTTGGGTGGAGTTGATTAGTGATTACGATTGTGACATTCGTTACCATCCTGGTAAAGCAAATGTTGTAGCCGATGCACTAAGCCGAAAGATTTACAACAAGATGATCTCATTCCAAGAAATTCGCGATCGACGTCAATGGTTTGACACTTTGGGTGAGTTCGATACTGAGATCCGACTTGATGTCAACGAGACCACCGTACTGCTACAAAACTTGAGAATAGATAGTGACATCGAGTCTAGTATCTTGGAGGCTCAACAAGTGGTGCAACAAGAAGGAAGAATGAAGGATGAACTGGAGCATAATCTTTTAACTCGATTGGAAATGAAACCCAATGGGTTGATGTACTTCGCAAATCGAATTTGGATTCCAAATCGCAATAACCTCCGTATCTTTATCATGAACGAAGCTCATCAAACTCGTTATTCTATTCATCCTGGCTCCGATAAGATGTATATGGACCTGCGTGGTCAATATTGGTGGCCTGGGATGAAGAAAGACATAGCGACTTATGTAGCTAAGTGCCTCACGTGTACGAAGGTTAAAGCCGAACATCAACGTCTGCAGGATCGGGTTTTGTCACTTAACACTTGTAATTCTCTCAAACTCACTTATAATATCACTCAAACAAGATGAAGCAATGCCTTTAACAAGAGTTGATAATAATATAATAAGTAATCAAAGCAACAAGCAGGAGTATTTTCAAGGTACTTGTATATATTACTTCTCAACTCAAGATTACAAGACACTTACAAGCATGGAACATGAGTTACAATGAGAAACTATATATACTAGATCCTACAGCCGGTTATACTTGATACCAGCTGGAAACCTACGACTAAAGCATATACTACAATGCTATAGTTAAGGTATCTTAGATAAAGTATTATCTAAGATATGGTAGTCATGACATGTCCATGACTTACCTTTTGTCACCAACTAAAGATGGCAACTGTACTTAACATAAAAAGGTAAACAGTAGATTAAAGTATGGTCAACTACATGGCTTTTGAGAAAACGCCATGCAGTATCTCAGAGATTTGCAGCGGACTGTCAGACAGACCATACTTATGTCTACTGGATAATAGAAGTGTCTTCCGAAGGTTAACTGGCTTCGGAAGAACAAGTTCTTTCGAAGCCACTTATACTTCGGAAGATGCTTCTATGCTTCCGAGGCTTTAATGACTTCTTTATACTTCGGAAGTTGACTTCAGAACTTTGTCTTCAAGTCTTGATTCTTCGGAAGTAACTTCTTTATCTTCGAAAGTTGGAGTTTTCCTTCGGAAGTGTATTTTACACTTAGACTTCGGAAAAGCTCCTTCTTCCTTCGGAAGTCCTACACTTGGCTTCGGAAGTCCTTTGTATGTTGTACACAAAATCTTCTAAGTGATATGGTTTTGGTTGCAACAGCCTCTCTTGATCCAACAAACTCCCCCTAGGCTGATGCTACCAAAACTTCACTTATCTCTACTTCTCAAAGTTTTCAGCACCAGGGACAAAAGATATTTGTCTGTCTCTCTGTTCTTCCCGGAAGTGGTGCTGAGAAGCTTGTACAAGTCATTCGTGGATAGGAGATCCAGTCTATCACTTTGAATGACATGTACCCTTTGTTGTGACCCCCTGAAGAGAGTTAGTTGACGGGAGTTGTAGTCATACTCCCATCTAACTATGGACTCAAGTTCAGGACCTTCAACCATTTGAAGAAAGGCTTTGCCTTTGGTTGCTGATCCTTTCCTTTCCTCCTCCTCTCTCAGTTTTGACTCCTCTTCGACCTTGCTTCTGGCAGTGAGCTCGGCCATGTGAAGGCTGCCAGATGATTTCTGATGTGGGCAGCTACATCGGAGTTTGAGGGGTTGGAGAATGGTTTCTCTGCTAACTCAGCAATATCAAATCTGCTTAAGTGTAGCAGAGATGAGGCATTCAGCCTGTTAATCTCACCATTCTCTCTCTCAACAACAAAGTTGTGAGAAGAGTCTTCGAACCTCCACTGGACTATCTTCTTTCTGGGTACAAGAGGTTGTCTTGGTACCCTATCTCCTTTCTTTGTGTCCAGCAGAGTCACCAGCCTTCTCCTCAGCTTCTTTTCTTCCTCATTCAATGTATCTGAATTGAGGCCAAGGAGTCTTGCGGCTTGGTCCAAAGTTCCTCTTGGCAGATCAAGAAACTCATCTCTTGTGAGGGAACTTGAGGATCCATCAACATAAGTCAGGTTGACTGTATCCTCCTCACATGAGATGTCGCTCAGAGTAGTGCAGTTGATGAGCTTGGTTTTGATCGCCTTGAATTCCTCCATAGAGAGATGTTTGGAAGGCTGAGGGGATGGTTTGATTGGTTGTTGGGTAGGTTTAGGAGTTTGGGTTCTGGGTAAGGTTTTAGGTTGGATGATGGGTAGTTTAGGTGGTTGAGGTGAGGGAGTTGGTAGTTGTGATGGTGTAGGTTCAGGGGTGAAAGGTTCAGGTTCAGTTTTGATTGGGAAGGGAAAGGGTATTGGTTCAGGTTGATGTTGGTTTGGATATTGGGCTGAGGGGTGGCTTTGAAGGTCATCCCCTGTCCCCTTCTATACATCTCCTTTCTTCTCCCAGCACGAATGTCAGCCTTGATGTCACTGACATGTCGTTGGAGAGTCTTCTCAGACATTGGACCCACTTGCCTGCCAGAGAAGCCATGAGCTTTAAGATAGTTCTTCATCCAAGCTTTCTCACCTATCTTCTTGGCGGCAGACAGTCCAGCCTCTTCTTCTTTCTTCTTCTTCTCTACCAGCTTCTCCCTTGCAGCTCTCTTTCTCTCCTTCTCCATTTGATCTTGCTCTTTGTTAAAGAGCCATAAGATCGTGTCACTATTGTGTGGAGACAACTCCTCTTGAGAGAATCCTCTGGAGAGTAGGAAAGTGATCCTTTCTCTCCTGAGCTGCAGATCAGCTTCTCTTTCTTTTCTCAGCCTTTCTTCTTCCAAGGCCAACCTTGCAGCTTCTTCTTTTTGCTGTCTTTGCAGCAAGGTTGCCTTTTCAAGCTCTATCAGCTCCTCTAATGGTAGCAGGAGTACATCTTCCGAGGCAGCCCCTAGACTGACAAGTCTATCAATTACCTCCACCCTTCTTCTATTGTTGATTGCCTCTTGGTTGGCTGCAGCTGCTTTTGAACTTGCAGCTAACAGTTTCCCAGTTGGCAGTCTTCCTTTCCTTTTAAGTTTCTCCAACCTTTCTTCTTCCTGAAGCTCTTCCGAAGTCATCTTCCTTTTGCCTTTAATGTCTTCGGAAGTGCTAGACTTTGGTGGTTCTTGGGTAGAAGATTCAGGTTGGATGGTGGAGGTAGGAGCTGAGGTCAATGCAGATGTAATAGCTAGTGGTTGGCTGAGAAAGTCCTCCCTATTAACCTCAGATGCAAGTTCCAGAATTGCATCTGTGACTATTAGATCATCGGAAAGAGAAAACAGTCCTTCCGCAGCAGCAATTTCAGCTTCGGAAGTTTGAGTTGGTTCTTCCGAGGCTTCGAATTGTGCTTCGGAAGCCTGTGAAAACACACCTTCTGTCCCAACTGTTTCAGTTGCTGGGCCATCAGTCCTAGTTTCCCCTTCGAAATCAATCTCAGGTTCCACTTGGGCCTTAGGTTGACCAACTTCCTCAACAGTGGTAGGAGGTGCATTCAACCTCTGAAGCTCTTGAGCTCCAAAGTAAATCACAGACATATCTGGACTGGGTTGATCAATTAGGGACTCTAAAAGGAACTTGTTGAAGATCCTATTTAGATCCTGAAGCATCCTTTGATCCACTTGAAACACAACTGGAGGAGGCTCAGGGAAGATGGCAGCTTGTTGTCTTGAGCTCAAAGAAGTGAGAGCTTGACTGATGGAATCCTGTCTTTGGCTTTGTTCCTCAACATTCTCCCCCTTTTTGGTAGCATCATCTTGAGAGGTAGATGAGCTAGAGGAAGAGGTCAAGGAGACTTGAACTGGTACATGCCTAACAGATCTCTCAATCTGTTTCTCAGCTAGTTTGACCTTGAGACTTTCAATCTCAAGTTGCTGAGTGGCAGACCTATCCTCTAAAGTCTTAACCTTTGATTCAAGGTTTGAGACTTTAGAAAGTAGGTCTCTTATTGTGAGTTGCATTCTTCCCTCATCTTCTTTGAAGAATCACGGGGAGATGAGGTAACATACCTAGTATGTTCATCCTCACCACCAGATGTGGTTTCTTGGCACCCTGGTTTCCCTTGCACAATGATGTCTCTTTCAGAGGCATCATAGGGCATGGTTGCCGTAGATTCAGTCTGACTATCGTTACCACTGTCCTGAGGATCCAATGAGGCTCCTTCAGTAGTGGCAGCTGAATCTACATGAGTCCCCTCCACATCAGTGGGACTCACCTCAGTAGGGCTTTGCTGGTGTGGGCTAGAGACAAGAGGTTTCTCTAGGCTCTGTTGATCCTTAATAGGGTTTGTGGATCAACTTCATCGCCTTTGAGAGACATAGTCTCTTCACCAGCTCCGGTCAATAGGTCAGTAAAAGAAAAGGAATGAAGACCTAAGGACCCGGGACTTTGATCAATGTCAAAAGGCATTGAGCTGTCCCTTGGTGGCTGCTCAGGGGAGTATAGAGACTCACCCTGAGGGCTATCAGCTGGGATTATGGGCTCATGGGTCTGAGACTGAGGAGACTCAAGACCCATATTGAGGTCAATAGTGAAGGATTGGTGGACCTCTGGCTGAGTGGGAGCCCCTTGTTCCACTCTAGCCTTTTTGGTTTGAAGAGGAGGGGCTTGTTCAATCAGAGTAGATTGAACAAGGGTTCGTTTGGTACGTCTCTGGTAGGTGACAGTGATTGGAGGAGAAGGTAGATTTGGAATGGTGAGGGTAGTTGCTGGTGTGGGTTCATCACCTGTGGGGTTAACAGGGATGTCACCAGGAGCCATTGGCTCAATCATACCTGGAAGTAGTGCGGTATCCCTTCCAGTGTAGTTGGTAGACACTCTCTTCAAGACTTTGAAGATGGTCGGCCTCATTTGGGGAGCAGACAGAGCAGCTGCACAGACAAGCTTACCCTGATCTAGCTCGCAGTTGATTATGTGCTGTAGAAATCTGGGATACATAAAGAATGTGTCCCTTTGCAGATTTCCCATGAGGTTAGTCAGCACAAACCTTGAGTAGTTGAAGCGCAGGCCTTGTACCAACCCATGAACTAGACACCCGAGTTCATAGGGAATTTGATCCCATCCCCCGGATTTGTTAGATAGGCAGTGAAGAACCACATGTAGCAGGAACTTCCACTTGTAGGAGAAGTTGAATTTGTAGACTGTAGACCTGCTTACATCTCCACCGTATCCCATTTGGAGATAAGAGTTATCTAACTCAGATTTGGGGAATTCCGTCGGTGCGCCTTCATCATGGAGCTCAAGATGCTCCCTGATGATTTGTTCAGTAATGACCAACTCTTGGCCACAAACACTTGACCTGATAGCACGAACCCCATTTAGGGTTTCAATCCGACCATTTGCCCAAAATTCGGACATTTGGTTGGAGTAAATGGTAGGGTTTACGGTCAGTGCTGTGTAGTATGAAGATTGGGCTAAGAAAGAGATAATATCAGAGAAGTCAGCATCCCTTGAAGAGTCAAGGAGTGCGACCTGGTTGTGCTGAGGGTTTAGAGCCATTTGAGAAAGATAGCAGAGGAAAAGTTCTGAGAGAGGTAAATTGGAGAAGAAGAAAGCTTTTAGGGCAGTGAATTTGGTAAAAAGAGTGTAAGTGATTAACCGGAAGTATTTAAATGGGTGAAATGGCGGTTTAAAGGGTGGTTTGGATAAGATGATGTGAGGGTTCAGAGGATGATGTGACAGGGGCGGTAAGGTTAAGCCATTTAAATAATCCGACATCATTAACAAAATCTTTACTTTTTACAGAGTGGGGCCCAAAAGATTTCCGTTACACAGTAAAATCCTTCTTCCGAGTATAAGGTATTTCCGAAGGTAAAGTTCTTCCGAAGGCAAATGTACTTCCGAAGGTAAATAAATTGCTTCCGAAGATACATGTTGCTTTCAAGTGGAGAGTATTAAGTGCTTCGGAAGTAGATCTGAGATAACCTCAATCGCTTCTTCCGAGACTTAGTACACTTCCGAGAAGAAAATTATCCTATGAGAAATTTGCTTCGGAAGTTATACTAGATATCTTCCGAAGGCAAGTTTCTCTTCGGAAGAACTTATACTTAGTTAAATAAGAAAGGATCTTTTGTAACAGGGCTTAGATTGTATTGACATAAGACTTTACATATTGAAAAGGTTTTCAATTGAGATTAACTAGTCAATGTTTATCATCCCAATAGCTGTAATGAGATATTTAAATCTTTGTTCATCAAATGCTTTGGTGAACAAATCAGCATATTGTTCATTTGAATCAACTTTGATTAGTTTGATAAGATTTTTCTCATGAATATCTCTAATGAAATGATACCTGATGTCAATATGCTTTGTCTTTGAGTGCTTTACTGGATTTTCAGTGATGGATATAGCACTGTTGTTGTCAATGTGGATAGGAGTGCTCATGAAGTTGAATCCATAGTCAATCATCTGGTTTTGAATCCACAGCAGCTGAGCACAGCAACTTGCAGCAGCAATGTATTCAGCTTCAGCAGTTGATGTAGAGACACAGGATTGCTTTTTGCATTGCCATGAGATGATCCTTCCACCAAGAAATTGACATCCACCTGATGTTGATTTCTTGTTGATGTTGCAGCCACCATAATCACTATCAGAGTAACCATAGAGATTAAAATCACTATTTCTTGGATACCAGAGACCTAACTTAGGTGCTCCTTTGAGGTATCTGAGGATTCTCTTGACAGCAATTAGGTGAGACACCTTTGGAGCAGCCTGATATCTTGCACAAATGCAGGTTGCAAACATGATATCAGGTCTACTTGCTGTGAGATACATCAGAGAACCAATGATTGCTCTATACTGATGTTGATCAGTATCCTCCCCCTCAGAATCAGGGCATAAATCATGGTTTCTGGGTATGGGTGTCTTTGCTGCTTTACAATCCTTCATATCAAATCTCTCTAAGATATCATTGACATACTTAGATTGATTGATGAAAAACCCTTCCTTCAGTTGCTTTACCTGAATTCCAAGGAAAAAGTCCATTTTTCCCATAGAACTCATTTCGAACTTCTTCTTCATAATGCTCTCAAAGTCTTTGCACATTTGGTCATTTGAAGAACCAAATATGATGTCATCGACATAGACTTGAACTAGCAAAATGTCTTTCCCAGACTTTCTGATGAAGAGAGTCTTGTCAATGGTTCCTCTAGTATAACCATTCTTCAGAAGAAATTGAGACAATGTCTCATACCACAGCCTAGGTGCTTGGTGCAGCCCATATAGAGCTTTATCCAACTTGCACACATAGTTTGGATGCTGTGGGTCTTCAAATCCTGGAGGCTGGCATACATAGACTTCCCTATCTATATCCCCATATAGAAAGGCACACTTGACATCAAGCTGGTAGACAGTGAAATTCTTGGATGCAGCATAAGCAAGGAAGATCCTAACTGCCTCAAGTCTTGCAACAGGTGCAAAGACATCAGTATAATCAATTCCTTCCTCTTGAGTGTATCCTTGAACCACCAGTCTTGCCTTGTTCTTGATAATCAAGCCTCTGTCATCTCTTTTGTTTCTGAAAACCCACTTGGTGCCTATAGGTACTTGACCAGATGGTAGCGGACATAGGTTCCAAACCTTTTGTCTTTTGAATTGAAGCAGCTCCTCTTGCATTGATTCAACCCAGCTACTATCCTTTAAGGCATCTTCCACCTTCTTGGGTTCCATTTGGGATAAGAAGCATGAGTACAAGCAGACATTCCCATTGTGAGTTTGTCCCCTTGTTCTCACACCCTCAGAGACTTCCCCTATGATGTTTTCAGCTGGATGAGTATTGTGAATTCTGAGTCTTGGAATCACCTCCAGTTGCAAAGATAGGTCCAAGTTGGACATATTTTGCTCTGGAGCTTGAATACTTGGTCCAGCTGTTGTTTCAATCTCATTCAATGAGGACTGATTGAATGAAAGAGAAACATCATCATTTCTTTGCTGTGAAGCATCATTAACAGTTGCCTGTTCCTTCAAAATGCTGCTTCCATCAGCTTGGTGTTGTGTAGGATCACCTGAGGAGACTTGAAGATCATCAGGTGAATCCCTTGTTGAAGTTCCACTATTTCTTGAAATGGTTATACTGTCAGATCTTTCAATAGTAGGAACTTGATTTGTTGTTCTTGGAGAACTTGGAGCAGGTCTGGGAAGCTCAAACAGTTGATCTTCATCAGAATTGCCTTGAGCACCTGTTCCAGCTGAAACATTCTCACAAGATGGTTTAGAATAGTTTGGAAACAATTCTAAATCAAAAATATGATCAGGGCCATTCCCCCTAACACAAGGAGTGTGCTCATTAACTACAATGTTGGAGGATTCCTCAAATTGTTGGTTTTTAATATTATAAACCCTGTAAGCTTTAGAATGGGAGGAATATCCAACAAAGATAGCATCATCTGACTTTTCAGCAAATTTTGCCAAATTGTCTTTTGTGTTAAGTATGGTACACCTGCTGCCAAAGGACCTTAGAAAGCCAATGAACGGTGGCCTCTTGTTCCATAGCTCATAAGGGGTCTTTCCATGTGGCTTTACTACAAGAACTCTGTTCTGCACATAGCATGCAGTGCTGACTGCCTCTGCCCAGAATGTTAGAGGCAGCTTTGAATCAGCTAACATAGTCCGAGCAGCCTCAATAAGTGTCCTATTTCTCCTCTCAGCAACACCATTTTGTTGAGGAGTTCTAGGAGCACTGTATTGTCTGGCAATCCCTTTTGAGTTACAGAATGAGTCAAGAACAAAGTTCTTAAACTCAGTCCCTTGATCACTTCTAATTATTTTAACCTTGTGATCAACTTGATTTTCTATTTTAAGAATAAAAGATTTTAAAGTTTCAGCAGTTTCATCTTTAGTTCTTAAAAAGAATACCCATGTAAATCTAGTAAAATCATCAACTATCACAAGGCAATATGATTTCCTTCCAATGCTCATTATACTTGTGGGACCAAATAGATCCATGTGCAATAAGTGTAATGGAGTAGTGATAGAGTTAACAACTTTGGATTTATGAGAAGACCTGTGTTGTTTCCCTTTCAGGCAAGCAACACAGTTATCTTTGCAGAAAAATTCCTTTTTAGGCAAACCATGTACCAAGTTATTTTTAGCCAATTTATTCATTGTCTTAAAATTGACATGACACATTCGTTTATGCCATAGTGTTGACTCATCACTATCAGCTTTGGAAAGAAAGCATGATACTTCTCCCATTGGGGAAGCATTGTTCATATCAAGCTTGTACATATCCCCTCTCCTGGGAGATCTAAGAAGCACCAATTCCTGAGGAATTGTCATCCCAGGTTTGAGGATGATGCACTCATGTTCTGTGAAAAGCATTTGATGCTTTTGATCACAAAACTGAGAAACACTTAACAGGTTGTGTTCAAGCTGTTTGACAAAATTAACTTTGTCAACTTTTAACTTTCCGTTGGATATACTTCCTCTGCCAGAAATATATCCTCCGGCCTCACCTCCAAACTGGACAGGACCTCCATCATAATGTTGAAATTGTTGAAGGAGAGATCTGTTCCCTGTCATGTGCCTGGAGCATCCACTATCTACAATCCAAATGTTGTTATTCTTGTCATATGGATGTCCCTGCACATAAGGTGAGATAATTAGTTTTGATTGGAAACCCAAGCCTTATTGGTCTTGGGTTCTTCCAATGAGAGTGACATGATTGAACCAAAATTTATGCATGGGGGTTCAATGGATGTCTTTGAAGAAGAGGTTTGGGCTACAGCATCTTCCTTGATCTTCCATTCCATCCCTTGGTTGATCATAGAAGATGAGCTTGATGAAGCTTTTGTAGCTTGGCATTCTTCCGAAGCTTCTTTCTTTTCGGAAGAGACCTTCACCACCTTTTCTTCCGAAGCAGTCTTCTTCTGGGATGGTTTCAAGGGGACTCTTTTGTGAGTCTTTGCAGCTTTCACTTCCGAAGCCTTTTTCCTCTCGGAAGAAGAGTTTTCTTCCGAGACAAGCCTTGCTTCGGAAACAAGCTTTCCCTTTTTCAACACTTGAACCATTTGATATGGTCCAAATGTGAAACCTTCCCTGACTCCTTCTCTTTTAACATTATTTGCATAATGTGTGCTAGCAGGATTGTAGTAACAATCTTTAGCCATGTGGTTTTGCAGACCACACATTATGCATGCAATGTTAATTTTCTGGGAATTGGAGGGTTGCTGTTTCTTGTTCTTTTTCTCCTCATCAGCAACCTTTCCCTTTAACTTCTGATCCTTTGGTAGGATAGGAGTACTGGTACTATACTCCTTTCCTGAATCAGAAGGTCCAACCACCTGGAATCCTGCTGATATGAATACACCCTTTTGCTTTGGGTCTATCTTCAGCTTGGATTCAGCCACCTTCTTGGCAGTTTTTCTGGCTGCTTTAGCCCTGCTTCTTCTGGCTTTGGTGGTCAGGGTTGATCATCATTGGTCTGGGAGGGCTCAATTACCTGTTCCTTCCCTGTGATGGTCATGGTCTCCACAGTTGCATCACTCTTTGACTCTTTACAAGGTGGGTCAACAGATGGAACCTCTTGCTCTTCAGTACCACATCTTGGTTGTCTTACAGACTCATAAGAGTGTGGTGGAGCAATTTCATTGGTTCCCAACCCACTTTTGTTTTGATAGCAAAGTTTGGAGTGAGAGGATGATGCAAGTATGGCTTGGAAGTTTTGCTCAGCAATAGCATACTTCCTGGCTTGAGCCTCAGCTGTGACAAGCTGGGCTTGAGCCTCAGTCAATTTGGATATTAAATCCTTGATTTGAGTCTTGTAGTTGGTGTGTTCATGTTTTAAAAGAGATACAGTTTTCTCTAACTCCTCAATTTTCTTTTGGTAGTCAGATTCAGCTCTTTTAAAGTCAGATTTTAGCACATTTAAAGACTCAATATCGGATTTAATTTCCATATTGTAGTCCTGGTACAACTTAACCTTAGCAATACAAGCAGGGGTACAGAGATGTTCATATACCTTATTTTCATCTGTTCCTGCCATGAGTGCTTGAGCAGGAGTCACATCTTGAACCATAAAGCTCCAGTCAACTTCTTGAGCCATAGCTGCAGTTTCAGTTGACTTCCCATTGGGCTTTGGTGTAGAAGGATGTGTGGAGGCCTGTGAGGTTCCCGGGTTGGACTTGGGAGCCTTGCATTCCCTTGCAAAATGGCCAAGCTGGTTACAGTTGTAACACTTAGCCTTGCTCTTGTCAAACCCAAACTTGCTAGTGATTGGGTTTTGAGGGAATTGCCTTCCAGTTCTCTTAAAGAACTTCTTCGCTCTGTAGGTAAGGAGAGCCATTTGCTGGACAATGTCCACATACTCTATGTCATCTGGACTGAAGCACTCAAGATCATCAAAGCAAAACTGATGATCATTGGAGTGTCCACTCCCTGAGACAAACGCACAGCCCTCCTGAAAGGAGCTTTGCTGAGCTTGATGAGACCTTGGAGTCTCAGGGAATGTGATGTAAGGCCCAGATGAACAAGATGGCTGCTGGGTGTATGACAGGTACTGCTGAGACTGGGAGATACCTGAGCCTTCAGCAACCATTAAAGCGTTGCTAGCAGGAAGGCTCAAGGGTCTGCTTGCTTGGTGACCCTTCTTACTTTCCATTTCCAAACGGTATCCATCAAGGATCCCATAGAGTTCGGTCATGGTGAGAGTGTTTAAATTCTCTGTTCTCTTAATGGAGACACAGTAGAAAGTCCACTCATTGGGTAGAGCACTCATGAACTTTCTGGTAAGGTCTCTAAGTTCTTGAGTGATTCCCACAGATTGGAGGGAGGAGATAAGATCCATATACCTGAAATATTGCTGGCTAAAAGTTTCTCCAGCAACATAGGTGAAGTTCTCAAACTGCTGCTTCAGTGAGTCCTTCTTTGAATCATTAGAGCTCGAGTACATTTGAGCAAGTGCATCAAAGAGTTCTTTGGCTGACTTACAATGCTCAAACCCCACCATGATGGAGTTTGGGATTGCAGTCATGAGAACAGTCATAGCATTGCTGTCAATGTCAAGCTTCTTCCTGTCTTCATCGGAGTAGTCTTCAACAGCCTTCTCGATCATGGCACCGTTTCCACCAGCAACTTTTGGCTTGTACGGGCCATTAACGATGGACTGCCACATCTTGCTATCCTGGTATCTGATGAAGCCTTCCATTCTTCTGCTCCAAGACCTGAAGTTTTCAGGATCGATGATGGGAGCTTTGGTCATCGTTCCCATTTCAACTTCAGATTTGATGAGGGCCATTTTTGAGTGAGGTATAAGGAGGAGTGAAAAACTGGTTGATTAGGATGGTAAGATCTCACAATCAAGAGCCTAAAAAGCTCTGATACCAATTGCAGGATCGGGTTTTGTCACTTAACACTTGTAATTCTCTCAAACTCACTTATAATATCACTCAAACAAGATGAAGCAATGCCTTTAACAAGAGTTGATAATAATATAATAAGTAATCAAAGCAACAAGCAGGAGTATTTTCAAGGTACTTGTATATATTACTTCTCAACTCAAGATTACAAGACACTTACAAGCATGGAACATGAGTTACAATGAGAAACTATATATACTAGATCCTACAGCCGGTTATACTTGATACCAGCTGGAAACCTACGACTAAAGCATATACTACAATGCTATAGTTAAGGTATCTTAGATAAAGTATTATCTAAGATATGGTAGTCATGACATGTCCATGACTTACCTTTTGTCACCAACTAAAGATGGCAACTGTACTTAACATAAAAAGGTAAACAGTAGATTAAAGTATGGTCAACTACATGGCTTTTGAGAAAACGCCATGCAGTATCTCAGAGATTTGCAGCGGACTGTCAGACAGACCATACTTATGTCTACTGGATAATAGAAGTGTCTTCCGAAGGTTAACTGGCTTCGGAAGAACAAGTTCTTCCGAAGCCACTTATACTTCGGAAGATGCTTCTATGCTTCCGAGGCTTTAAGACTTCTTTATACTTCGGAAGTTGACTTCAGAACTTTGTCTTCAAGTCTTGATTCTTCGGAAGTAACTTCTTTATCTTCGGAAGTTGGAGTTTTCCTTCGGAAGTGTATTTTACACTTAGACTTCGGAAAAGCTCCTTCTTCCTTCGAAGTCCCACACTTGGCTTCGGAAGTCCTTTGTATGTTGTACACAAAATCTTCTAAGTGATATGGTTTTGGTTGCAACAGCCTCTCTTGATCCAACAACGTCCAAGTGGATTACTTGAGCAACCCGAGATCCCTATGTGGAAGTGGGAACACATATCCATGGACTTCATAACTAAGCTACCCCGAACCTCTCGAGGACATGATAGTATATGGGTGATCGTTGACTGATTGACCAAATCGGCACATTTTATACCCATACGTGACACTTACAAGACATCAAGGTTAGCTCGTATATATGTTGATGAAATTGTAAGTCGTCATGGGGTACCTCTGCACATCATATCCGACCGAGATGCTCGTTTCACTTCACACTTTTGGTCGTCTATGCAAGAACTATTGGGTACTCAATTGGACCTAAGCACGGCTTACCATCCTCAAACTGATGGTCAAACCGAGCGAACGATCCAAACCTTAGAGGATTTGCTACGCCTGTATGTTCTTGACTTTGGTGGTGATTGGGATACGCATCTACCGCTCGCGGAATTTTCGTATAACAATAGTTATCACTCGAGTATCAAGATGGCACCGTTTGAAGCACTTTATGGTCGTAAATGTCGTTCACCGATCTGTTGGACCGACATTGGTGAAAACTTCATCACTGGTCCTGAACTTATACAAGAGACGACCGATAAAGTTTCTATTATCCGCAAGAACCTTGAAGTGGCGAGAAGTCGACAAAAGAGCTATGCTGATAAGCGACGTAAGCCATTGGAATTCCAAGTTGGGGAGATGGTTCTTCTAAAGGTCTCACCGTGGAAGGGTGTTGTTCGCTTTGGGAAGATGGGTAAACTGGCTCCGAGATTTGTAGTACCTTTCAAAATCCTGAAAAGGATTGGGAAAGTGGCTTATAAACTGGAACTACCTTCCGACCTTAGTGGAGTTCATCCCGTTTTTCACGTCTCAAATTTGAGAAAGTGCTTGGCTGATGAAAGTCTACATGTTCCGTTGGAAGACATTCAGATTGATGAGTCATTGCATTTTGTCGAGAAACCTGTTGAGATCATGGATCACATCATGAAGAAGACTAGAACCACAACAACCCCAATCGTCAAGGTTCGTTGGGAAAATAAACGTGGCGCTGAATTTACTTGGGAACGCGAGGAGCACATGAAGAAGAAATACCCGTTCTTATTTGTATAGTTTCATTTTTCTAAATTTCGGGACGAAATTCTTTTAAGTTGGGGAGACTGTAACATCTCGTATTTTTTTTGTTAATTAAAAAATTATCGTCGTTTATTCTTGGAAGGGTCATTATTGTTAATTACAAAATTATGGGTTACTTATGCTTATTTCTTGATTTGTCTTTAATTCTTTAATTTAAAGATTAATAATGTTAAATATTAAATATAATATAATAATGATGATAATAATAATATTAATAACAATAATAATAATAATAATAATAGTAACAAAAATAATAATAATGATAATAAAGATAATAATAATAAGTTATAAAAGTTAACAAGATAAAAACTTAATTAAGTTCAAGGGGGCCTAATTGTCAAATTAGAAACTTGAAATATTAAGTTTGGGCATAAAATAATAAGAATCCAAAGTTGAGGGACCAGAGTGTAACTTATAATGTTACAACCCAACCCCCCGCCCCTTTCTTTTTCACCGTTTTTCCGGTCACCGGCCGACCTTGCTCCGGCCGACCGCCGGTGACCACCAAACATCAAATTTCGAACGTTTTTTACTTGTTAAAGATACCAATCGAACCGTTGTAACGTCGCGAACTCGAACCCATGGACAGATGGATCATTACAAGCGGTAATAAAGAGGATTTAACCGAAATCAACCATCACAATAGGTTCATAACCGTTCAACGTACTCAAAATGATGATTAATCAAATCAAACGATGGGAAACGTTCGCGCAATCACTACTAAACTAAATGGGTAATTCAATTCGAGCTTAACAAACAATTAATCATCGAATTGTAACCGAAGCTAACGAACCAAAGATGAAGATGTTCGGGACGGAATCAATTAAATCAATCGAAACAAAAATCAAGTCTTGTTCATCGAGTGTTCATTGAAGTGAAATCAAGTTTCAAATCCTTAAATCAATCGAAACCAAGTAAGTTTGATACATGGTTGTGATCGATTAAGCAAGAGGAACAAAAGCCCCATGGTTAATTTGATCAACAATCTCGAATTAACGATCAATTTGATCGATTGTGTTCTAGGGTTCTTAAGGATTTGGGGGTTTTGTTTAGGTTTGTATATAAGATTTTAAAGGCAAATATTATCGCGGCTTAGGCCTTTGGTTTACTGGTAAGATGTGTGCTGTGGGGACTTGAGGTCCCGGGTTCGAACCCGGGGACCCTCAAGTTCATTCTTTTGTTTTTTTTTTCAAGTTTTTAAATATGTAAAAATTTCTGAAAATTATTAAAAATAATTTTAAAAACTTTGTGTATTTATAAAATCCCTTTATTAATTTCTATAGATATATTCTTATTAATTTTAAAAACTTTGTGTATTTAGAAAAATTTCAAGTTTTTAAATATTTAGATTATTTTCCTTTATATATATATATATATATATATATATATATATATATATATATATATATATATATATAAAGTAGACTCTAAATAATGATTTAAAACTTTAAATTATTATTTGATTCAAACGGCATCTAAATACAATTGTTTAAGTCATAAGTATTTTTAAAAACAAAATTTATAAAAGATTATTGAAACTTATATTTAAACTAAACTGCCTACGGTTCTATTCATTGTTCTATAATAAAATGTTCAAATATTATATTTTCATCGGATCAAAACATAACTGACTATACCATTTTATTTAGTTATTAAAACCCCCAAATATCAATTGAAGCCCTAGCATCCCGTTAAATCGTTCAACTTATTAGTAAACTTAAACTTGAAATGTATACATCTTTAGGTATCTTGGAAAGGTTTACGTTGGAACGACGTCTATTATTTCTTATTAATCATCTATTATATACTTATTGATCAAGTGAGTTTCCTTGCCCTTTTTTATCTTTTCACACTATTTTGGGGTGAAACATGATTGCTTATACATGATACACTTATACACATTTGAGACTTGTAAATCACTTGCAATTCATCTTTATATTTTGTCATGGTTGTTTGTGTTTTGTAAGTGATTATATGAGATACATAGTTTGTTTACAACCATTAACTATTGCTAGCCTGGCGACGTCTTTGATCTTTGGGCCTGACAAGCCTATTTGGTGCTAAAGCCGAGGTATTGCCGGCTCCTGATGACGTATGCTTGTTCATCATGGGAACCAAATACACTTAGCCAATCTTATATACTTGTAATCAAGTCGAGGTTTGGTTGTAACGATATGTGTTCTATAACCTTACTAACTTATGACCCATGACATGAATGGCTACTTGTAACTTAACATATTATGTATGAAAACCTTGGAAACTCACCAACTATTTTTTAGTTGACCTTTTATTTTTATCATGTTTCAGGAAATCCCCAAGTTTAAAGTGAACTTTTGAAGCTTGCAATAATCTAGGACTTGGACCTAGTTAATGAAATAAAAAGATTACATTTTGTTATGTTATGTTTGAACTTATTTCATGTTTGAGACTTATGATTGTATTTCATTTTAAGACTTATAATAATAATATTTACAAATTAATATAGCGTTATGTAGCTGTGAACAATCTTAACCATCACATCTCGACGATTCCGCCGTCAAGGTTGGGGTGTGACAGCTGAAGATCTTCAAATGTTTTGGTAGCATCAGCCTAGGGGGAGTTTGTAAGAATTTCTATAAGTCTGATGTAGCCAAAACATCCAAATTCTTTCTGCATCCATGCACTGAAGAACATAAGTAGAAATTCTTCGGAAGTTTTACACCATGCACTAGAAATATTCTAAGTGTAAAATCTTCCGAAGCCAAGATCAACATCTTCCGAAGCCAAAAGTGAAGTCTTTCGAAGCTTCAAAGACAAAGTCTTCCGAAGCCAAAGAGTGAAGACAGGTTTCTTCTGAAGACTTTTAGACACATGCCTTTATCTAATGTACTTTATCATAAAGCTGGACCATCTTTCCGCTGCGACTCTGTAAAGTCACCAACTTACATGAGTTGGTGAAAAGGTCCATGCTTTTGGTAACTGTACATTGAGGTCTTGAGTCTGTGCTTTCTACTTTATGTACTTTTATCCTTTTTATAATATATTAGGATGTGAGCTATGAGATGTTATAGTCACTAGTCAAAAGGCAATATGCCTTTTGATTCTAAATTTGATTTTGTGTGTTGTCTAGTCTTATGTATCCAGCTGACCTTCAAAGTATGGCCGGTTGTAGGATGTATTAAATGTATCTCAAGTACTTGTAACTTTTAGAGCATGCTTTCTAACGTTTGTAATAGAACTTGAGAAGCAATATACAACATTCTTGAAAACCAATTACTTGTGTTGTTTGCTATCTTGTTCTGTCTCATTCTTACTTGTGTTCTTAGCATCTTTCACTAAAGTTAACCAGTTCCCTATTTGATCTGTTAAGTGTTTTAAGTAACTCTCCTCATTGTGTTGTTGTGTTGTAAGTGCATACCCTTCAACGGTCCAACAAGTTGGAAGAGGTGAGTTCTAGATCCCTGTTTTTACATGTTTTAACGTTTTTTGGGGCTGGAAATGCATTTTATAACGTTTTTATTATTTTTGGGTGTGTACCCGTATGTATATGTGTATGTGTATGTGTTTGTGGGTGGGTGTATGTTGGGAATGCGTTATGGTTATGAGCATGTTTGTATGAATGGTTATGTTGCTTAGTATGTTAGAACTAGGCTTGAACATGTTCGGATATGATTTGGGGATTGAAAAATGATGTTAGTTATAAGTTAGTTGTTCATGCGCCTAACTCCCATGCGCCTGAAGTTCATGCGCCTAAAAAGTACCCATGCACCTAGGATTATGCCCAGGAGACTAAATGTTCCCATGCGCCCAACCTGCCCATGCGCCTAAGTGCCTATGCGCCTAAGTAAGGCTCATGCGTCTGCATAGTGTCCATGCGCCTAGAAAGTTTCCCAAAAATGACTTAAGTGTGGGTCATGCGCCCGTATAGTGATCATGGGCCCAAAAGTTTCCCATGCCATTAAGTGTTCCCATGTGCCTGAGAGGCCATGCGCCTGCATAGTGCCCATGCGCCTGCATAGTGCCCATGCGCCTAAAGACTTAGAATTATTTCTGAAATTTTTGGGAAAAAAAGGAAGTTTTAGGCTATGACTTGGGATGTTCCAGGGGATGATGTATGATGATTATGTGATGTTGTATGATGATGTTATGTATGGTTTTGTAATGTTTTCTTTATGGTCCATAAGTGATGCTAAAGGTCTCACCTTGGAATGGTATCATTTGGTTTAGAAAGCGGGGCAAGTTGAGCCCGAGGTATATAGGGCCTTTCCGAATCATTGCTTAAGTAGGAGAGGTGGCCTATAGGTTAGAGTTGCCTGATGAGTTAAGTGGAATTCATCCAATATTCCATGTATCTCATCTGAGAAAGTGCTTAGCTGATGAGGATATGGTCGTACCACTGGAGGACATTGAGGTAGACGACTCAATTATGTGGAGCAACCAGTGGCGATCATTGATCGAAAGGAGAATAGATTGGGAAATAAAGTGGTTCCCTTGGTGCGAGTACAGTAGAAGCATAGAAAGTATCCGAGTCTACATGGGAGACTGAAGAAGAAATGCGACAGCATTACCCACGGCTGTTTGAAGAATAACAGGTTGGGGACGAAACCAATATAATGGGGGTGAACTTGTAACACCCGGAAGTTTATAAAGATGAGAAATAAAGAATAAAAATGAGGAAAAAGGAAGAAATGCAATTTAACTCAAGTTGAGGGGTTGAATGCGTAAAAATGATAAAATATTTTAATATTTTGTACAAAAGTGGGCAAGGCCGCCCACTCCTTGCACATCACCTTTTGTCTTCAGGTTCTAGAGAGAGAAAGAGCAGGGTTTCCGGGTTTTTGAAAGAACAAGTAAAAGAAAATCGAATTTGAGGTTAGTTTTTAGTGATTTGAAGTGTTTTTGGCTGGTTTCAGCCTTGGGTTTATGCTTATGTGTGTTTTATGTGTTCGGTTATGTGTGTTTTGGGTTGTGTAGGTGTTTGAACTCGTAGTGCATTCGGGTTTGAAGAAGTCATTCATGAAAATTGCAAGAGGTGAGTTCTAGATCCCTGTTTTTACATGTTTTAACTTGTTTTGGGGCTGGAAATGCATTTTATAATGTTTTTATAATTTTTGGGTGTGTACCCGTATGTATATGTGTATGTGTTTGTGGGTGGGTGTATGTTGGGAATGAGTTATGGTTATGAGCAATGTATGTATGAATAGTTATGTTGCTTAGTATGTTAGAACTAGGCTTGAACATGTTCGGATATGGTTTGGGGTCTGAAAAATGATGTTAGTTATAAGTTAGTTGTTCATGCGCCTAAGTTCCCATGCGCCTGAAGTTCATGCGCCCAAAAAGTACCCATGCGCCTAGGATTATGCCCAGGAGACTAAGTGTTCCCATGCGCCCAACCTGCCCATGCGCCTAAGTGCCCATGCGCCTAAGTCGGGCTCATGCGCCTGCATAGTGTCCATGCGCCTAGAAAGTTGCCCAAAATGTCTTAAGTGTCATGTGCCCGTATAGTGCTCATGCGCCCAAAAGTTTCCCATGCGCCTAAGTGTTGGAGCTGGAAAAGATAGTCTATATTATCAACACAATGAAAGTCAACAAAAGTCAACGTCATGGTCAAAGTCAACAAAAGTCAAACCCGACACGTTCGAGACGAGGAACCGAGACAAGACGTTGAAGATTTAAATGACTAGGAGTTCTATTGTATAAATATATTTTGTGTGAACAAAATATATTTTATCTTGTTTTTAGTCATTTTTATGCTTAATATGTAATTTTGTATTAATTAGCCTAAGTCTAGGGGGTTAAGTGCAATTATTGAATCTTAGTCTAGACTATAAATAGGTTAATTGTCATTAGGTTTTGGGTTAATGGTTGCATGACCAATAGATTGAGGGATTATTTGTAAACACACATTTTGCAATCTAATTGAAGATCAAAGGGTTTTCATTGTGTTCATCATATTTTGATCTAATTCTTCATGATTTGATTCAAGTTTGATCATCCTGGAGTTACAATTTGGTATCAAAGCCATTTTGGATCAAATTCACTGAAGATTTGAAGATTTTTAGAGACAGAAGTTGAGGTTTTGGTAGTTTTTGTTCAATATCATGTTTTCATCAATTTCGGATCAAATTTGAGTGTTATTGGTATGGAAATTGATTGAAGTTTGCTTGTTATTGGTTGGGAAAGCTCTGTTAATCATCAGGTATCAAATCCATTGAGATTTGGGCGTTTTCAGATTGATTTCGTGTTGAAAAAGTTTTTAAGCTTCGTTCAGCGAAATTACCAGTTCATCCAGCGAAACTACGAGTTCTTCCAGCGAAACTACATCGGTTATCCTCATTAAAGTTGTTTTCTGCTGTCCTGCGAAACTAGTTTCATTGAACGAAAGTTCAACAGTGATTGTGGTTGAATTACAAGCGAAATTGCTGCCGAAAGTATCTTTGAACGAAAGTTCAAGCTTGTTTTGTGCGACATTGTCGGCGAAACTAAGCAATCTAAAGCATTTGGCTAGCGAAACTGCTGCCGAAATTGCCAGCGAAACTACTGTCAGCTCAGCGAATCTAGAGTTCTCAGCGAAACTAGCTCTGCGAAACTATAATTTCGGCGAAACTATCATTTCTTCAGCGAAATTTGAACAAATAATATTTTTCTAAACTTTTTGGGACGTTTAATTGTTCAAAATTTGTACAATCATGTCATCTTCAGAAGACTTTAAATCAGATAATCTCATAATGGCAGAAAGCCGGTTTGACTCTTTTGCAGCAATGAAGAAAGAAAAATTGTCAGATTTGATTGATCGATTCTTAAAGGTGGCAAATAATCTAAAGAAGCATGTTCCTGATCTCAGTAATCATGAACAAATTCAAAAGCTTCTTGACTCTCTTCCGTCTGCATGGAATCATCAAATTAACATGTTGAAGCAAGAAAGAGGTTATGTCGACACAAAACTTATGGATATGATCAACAGACTAAAATCTCTCGAGCTGGATAGTCAAAGAAAAGAATTTCAACAAGCCGTGTTCCCACATCAAACCAACAAGCTTAATACTGATCTTGCTTCTTCTGTAACAAGCATACTTGATTACAAAGCAGAGATGATTGAAAAGTTGAAGTTAATGAGAACTGATTCGGATGTGAATTTTGAATTCAGAGAAACTGTTGAAGAGAACTATGAAGCTCTGAGAGTCGATAATAACACTAAACCAGAGTCTGTGAGAACTGATGATGATAAGGTTGGAAAAGCTGATAAAAGAAAGAAAGAATCTGAGGCTAACGAGATGCTGAAGGTCAAAGAAGAGGAACAACAAGAAATCACAAGGGTTTGCAACTGTGAAAAGAGCTTAGCTGCCAAACGAACTATCATGGGTCTTTCTTATGAGATTGTTCAGGATATGTGTTCTTCATCTTGCAAAATCAGATTATTTGGGATTTATAAGGCCAACAGATTGTTACTGGAAAATGAAAAGGAATTAAAAACAATCAATCAGGAATTAAAGAAAAATGAAATTGCTTTTTCAAGAAAACTTAATGAAGCATTGGCTGAAAATGATCTTTTAAGAAGAACCATTTTGGAGCGTAACGTTGAAATTAATATTTTGAAAGAAAGGGCTATTTTAGCTCAATTTGAAACAACTCAGCTTCAAACAAAGCTTGATAAATGGACCCTTTCACACATGAAAAAGGATGAGCTTATTGCTAAACAACAAGGGGTGCGGGTAAAACATGGGATTGGATATAAATCTGATGGTGAAACTGTATTTAATTCAGTTCCACCTCCTTCTACTTTATGTTATTCACCAATCCCCAGACCTCATTCAACAAATGATTTGATTGAAGCTACAGAAACTAATTGTTTAAATGCAGGTTTAAGCAGCGTTAATCTTAAAGAGGTTAGAGATGTGCAGGATTCACCTGTTGGTTTGGGATTCCTCAGGCAGGGGTCTGACAAGAAGATTAATGACGATTCCACTTCTGATGCTTCATCATCAATATCAGTTGCTTCTCCAACCTTCTTCAATAAATTCAAATCAGGTAACATTCCTTCATTTGTTCCTGTCAGGTTTGTCAAAGAAGGAACAGTTGTTGAATCGTCAGGCAATCAAAATCCTATAACCGAAGCCAACACAATAGGATGTGTCAATCAAGATCCTTTGGAAGCAGATTTGTGTATACGAGATTGGATAAGCTCAGATGATGAATCAAACACAGAGGAGCGTGTTGGTTCCTCACAGATCAATATATCTTTGATATTGTCAAGTCTCAAAAGCTTCCAAAAGCTGAATTAAGACCAATACGGATCTCTTCTCCAATTGCAAAGCATCCCACTCAATCAGTGAAGATCTCATTCCCTGTTCAGCATAGCAAATGCCAAAACAAGCAAGAATCTGCTACAAGCTCAAAGCAATCCTTCCCAGCACCTACACAACACGGGACTACAAAGAATCAAAAGCCTTTCAAGGCTTGTTTTGAGTGTGGAAAAGAAGGTCATGTGGTAAAGAAATGTCCTCAAAGACTTGTTTCTGATGGTAAAGGCAAACTGAATTGCTTCTCCGGATCAGAGTCAACAAAGAATGTTCCAGTTGGTAAAGGCAACACGGGTTGCTTCTCTGGTTCAAAAGGTAAAAAGCAAACATCTTTGAATGGTTGGATGAAAAACCCTCCATCCAAACCTTTTTATGTGAAGCCGGTTTCACATGATACAAAGATGAAAATGACCAAAGGTTCAAAATCAAATTCTTTTCCTTCCGATCTTAAACAGAAAATGATTTCCAAATTTAATTCATTCAAATCCAAGTTAATTGAACCGAAACAAATTTGGAAAATTAAAAAGAAGGATACAACAATCCCCGATTGTTTAAACGGTTGTGTGCAGAAGCTTGTTACTTATCTTGATGAAAAAGGAACTTCCAGGACTACGATGGCCTGGGTTCCCCTTTCTAACTAATTTGTTAATGAGTGCAGGAACAATTCAGGAGGACTGTTAGTAATCCGGTTTACTGACAGGGATTGTTCATAATTTAAATTTGAGGCGGAACAAACAGGTTAAGGTCATGGTATTTTATCCACAATCTGGATTTTTATCTACACAATCACAGTTCTCACTTCACAGTCACTGCATATTTTTTTGAGAATTCATTTCTTATTTTCATATCAGTATAGTTTAGAAGACCTTCTTTGATAAATTTTTATTTTTGTACAGTTTAAAAATAATTAAAAAAATAAAAAATAAAAAAATAATAAAAAAACAAATATAAAAAATAAAAAAATAATAATATAAAAAAAACATAATAAAAAAAGAGTTTGCAAAAATAAAAATTTAGGGGGAGAGTATAAGTAAATAAAAATGAAAAGAGAACTGGGAACTTGATTCGAGATGACTGAGAAATGATTGTATATCATCTTGAAATGCTTGTTCTTGCATGACTTGCGTTTATAAATTGAGAAATGATAGTAACTGATGCTGTTATCTGATTTACATCTTATTTTAATTGCAAATAATAGAAAAATAAACAGATTCTTTAATGATATGCTTGGTAGACTCAGCCTGAAGAATAAAGTAGACAGCAGTATGATGATTTAAATTAAAATATATGCTTAAGGATGTCTAGATTTACGCAATCATTTTGGCCTGCACGAAAACTGAGTCCCGACAAAAATTGGATTGAGAATTGATCTTTCTCCCACCATGATACAAATCATATAAGCCATATCTTTGAGTCGCGATTGGTGTATTTATGTGTCTTGTGTTTGTGCTAATCTCCTCTGCTATACGGAAGTACTGACCTGGAGTGATGATCTCCTCTGCTGTACGATAGTACTGACCTGGAGCTCTCATCGGCACATGATTAAATGGTCATCTCCTTTGTTATACGTGAGTATAGACCTGGAGCTCTCACCATTTTGGTCTAAGTAGTGTCAAATCATCTAATTCACAGAATGCTATATTCTGTTGATAATCATTTGCACACTAATGCACACGCCTTGCTCTATAAAGATCATAATAAAATTCAAGAAATCCTGTGGTTGGGTGAGGGTTTTTTTCCAAATGATTGTGGGGTCCTAGCATTCTAAAGCATTTAATCGAACCTTAACGAATCATCTTCTCCTTGTTGAAAAAGATAGGGTATGAGTTTAAGTGGACAAACATATCAGCAATCGTTATTGATCTGTTTGAGAATTTCAAAATCATTTAAAGACTGTGATTAGATTTAGTTATCAGTGTGATCTCATTGCTTGTCGATGATTAAATTCATCTTTGTGCTAAAGTATATCTTGAGGATATGATCTCATGATCGATTCAGTTCTCGTTTAAAAAAAAACAAAAAAAAACACAAAAAATTATATAATAGATATAAAAATGTTATAATAAATGTATATAATAAAAATAAAAAATATAATAAATTTTTAGTTCAAAATTTCTTTTAGGTCTTCCATATTATGTTGTTACAATTTTATCATTTTTCAAGCATTTCACAGAAATTGCGTACAAACGAACACGGATTCGCTTGTTTTTCACACACAGATAAACACGGGTTTATTTTGTTAAAATGAAATGATCTAATCAGAAATGTTGAGATTGTGTTTGAGAATGTGTTTCAGATTTTTGCTGTAAGTGATGGCCGATCATCAGTTGAGCAGTGTACCTGTTCAGAGAACCTGTTCCTCAAGTTTGCAGAAGATACCGAGCTAGGAATCCTCCTCCTACATCTTCTGAAGCACTCGAGATTAGAGATTTGGAAAAGTTGTTCCAATATCCTCACAAAGGATGCACTCAAAAAGGGGGAGCATATAAATAGGGGGAGCTTATGAGATGAATAACTTTTCTCATAAAATTCAAAAAGCTTTAATTTGAAGATCTTTCTACAGTTGATTTCTCGGGGCTGAATTCGTATGAAGACGTTGATAATGATAGACTAAGGGGGAGTATTGTTGGAGCTGGAAAAGATAGTCTATATTATCAACACAATGAAAGTCAACAAAAGTCAACGTCATGGTCAAAGTCAACAAAAGTCAAACCCGACACGTTCGAGACGAGGAACCGAGACAAGACGTTGAAGATTTAAATGACTAGGAGTTCTATTGTAATAAATATATTTTGTGTGAACAAAATATATTTTATCTTGTTTTTAGTCATTTTTATGCTTAATATGTAATTTTGTATTAATTAGCCTAAGTCTAGGGGGTTAAGTGCAATTATTGAATCTTAGTCTAGACTATAAATAGGTTAATTGTCATTAGGTTTTGGGTTAATGGTTGCATGACCAATAGATTGAGGGATTATTTGTAAACACACATTTTGCAATCTAATTGAAGATCAAAGGGTTTTCATTGTGTTCATCATATTTTGATCTAATTCTTCATGATTTGATTCAAGTTTGATCATCCTGGAGTTACACTAAGTGTTTCCATGCGCCTGAGAGGCCATGCGCCGCATAGTGCCCATGCGCCCGCATAGTGCCCATGCGCCTAAAGACTTAGAATTATTTCTGAAATTTTTGGGAAAAACAAGGAAGTTTTAGGCTATGACTTGGGATGTTCCCGGGGATGATGTATGATGATTATGTGATGTTGTATGATGATGTTATGTATGGTTATGTTATGTTTTCTTTATGTTTCTTATTATGTGTTATTCCATGGCTTTACGTGGCATGATTATTAAATGAACGTAAAGTATCATGTAACGTAAAACGAAAGTTAATGATAATGATAAGAGGAATGTAAAGAATGAATGAATGCATGCATTAAGGAAATAATAAATGAATGAAAAGTCTTACAAGCAAATGTAAGGAGGTTCACACCCAATGAAGGGTGTTAGCTCAACTGTGTGCGGGTTAGCTACCCCGGAAGGATGCACACTGGGGTCTAATCCTTGTGATTGACCATATGTATGGGACCCTTGTCGCTTGCCCTAGGTACTGGAGTCAGCTTCGTGAACAATGTTCGGGGTCTATTTATAGACCTCAAGCCCAGTAACCATCTTCGTGCATAATGTTCGGGGTATAGCACATAGCATTGGTCTAGATGTATGTAAAAGTTAATGATGAATGTACGAAAGGTATGATATGAATGAGTAAGAATGAGAACAAATGATGATAATGAATGATGATGAATGATGATGAAAGATAATAATACATATTATCTATATGTACGTATGATGTATGATCATGTATGTTAGCCCAGATTGAACACACTTGAATCAAATAATTGAAGATTATAGATCAAACAATGATAAACACAATAAAACCCCAATTTGATCTAATATGATTGCATATAATTTGTACAAAGTGGAAACCCCAATCAATTGGTCATTCAACCATTAGGCAAATCCTAATTACAATTAGGCTATTTATAATGAATATAATATTCACTAATTGCACTTAACCCCCTAGACTTAGGCTAATTAATGGAAATTACATATAAAACATAAAACTGACTAAAACATATTTAATTATATTTTGTTGACATAAAATATATTTATTACAATAAAACTCCTAGTCATCTAAATCTTCAATGTCTCGTCTCGGTTCTTCGTCTCGAACGTGTCAGGTTTGACTTTTGCGTTGACTTTGACCGTGATGTTGACTTTTGTTGACTTTGACTGTGTTGATAATATAGACTATCTTGTACAGCTCCAACACTTACCATTTGTGATCCTGCCCCTTCCAGTTATGTAACCTCCAACATCTCCTCCGAAAGCAACTGGTCCTCAATCAATCTTTTCAAAATTTTGGAGTAGTGACCTATTGCCTGTCATGTGCCTGGAACAGCCACTATCAATGATCCATACATTTCTGTTTGTCTTGAGTTTTTCCTGCACAAAATAGATGGTTAGTTACATTTGGAAATCTAAGCCTTATTGGTCTTGGGCTCATCAAAAGAAGTTAAAGACAATGCAACAGTAAATAATCCTATTGTCATGTTTTGAGGATCATTTGCTGATGTTGACGAAGAACTTTCAACCACTTGGTCTTTCTTTGTCTTTCACACCACCTTTGGAAGCTTAGAATTGACCTTCAACACTACGGAAGTTTTGATGACTTTGGAAGTTTTGATGGCTGGACCTTCGGAAGATCTTGCTAACACTGCAGCAGGCTTTAGTACTTCGGAAGTATTTATTTATTCCGAGACCAAATTTTATTTTGAAGTCAATTTTTCACTTGTCTTCTTCTTCATTTTGGAGCTTGCGAAAGGAAAAGATTTTCCTATCAAATTTTGCTTCTTCTTCAAACTCTCAGAAGTTTTTTTCTTAGTCATGTGGACAGTACTCTTTGAATTGTAGAGACAATACTTAGCAAGATGAGAAATACTCCCACACATGACACAATCCATTTTCTTCTTCCTAAGAGTCTTCTTCTGTGAGCAAGGCTGATAGAGTTATGCTGAAAGTCTCACCTTGGAAGGGCATCATTCGGTTTAGAAAGCGGGGCAAGTTGAGCCCGAGATATATAGGGCCTTTCCGAATCATGCTCGAGTAGGAGAGGTGGCCTATAGATTGGAGTTGCCGAGTGAGTTAATTGAAATTCATCCAACATTCCATGTATCTCACATGAGAAAGTGCTTAGCCGATGAGGACATGGTGGTGCCACTGGAGGATATCGAAGTAGATGAACGACTCAATTATGTGGAGCAATCGATGGCGATCATTGATCGCAAGGAGAAAAGGTTAAGGAATAAAACGGTTCCACTTGTACGAGTGCAGTGGAAGCATAGAAAAGAGTCTAAGTCTAAGTCTACCTTTCGGGTTACGGGTTGGACGAGTTTAAGGTCCCACGAACAATCGGTATATATAAATGGATCAACTAGAGCCACTCTCATTTGCAACTCAACACCCAACTTCTAGAGAGATATGTAGAGAGAGAAAGTAGAGAGGAGGTGAAGATTCAAGGCTCGGTTGATCAAGAGTTTGAAGATCGGTGTTTGTGGGGCATCCAAACAACAAGGAAAGACCATGAATCCAGGTAAGAAACATCATTTAATCGTTTCTTTAGATTAAACCCGGATTCTAGGGTTTGGGGTTTTTGAAAGTGGCAAAGAATCGTCCAAAACTCACGTTTTGTGTAAGAAAGCATGTAAAAAGCTGAGATATAGCTTCATGGATGATTAACCAAGGTTTTGGGTGTAAAAGATTGAAGTTTTGGGTTAAAAATGGACTGATTCATAATTTCAGTCCGTTCTGCAAAATTGCATGCTCATCCAGCGAAATTATGCAGTCGTCCAGCGAAACTATGGAGTTTTCATAGGTAGTTTTGTAGACTTGGATTCCATTGAAAGTTGGGCGAACCTGGCAGCGAAACTGCCAGCGAAGGTGGCAGCGAAACTGCTAGAGAAACTATCAGCGAATCTGCTGATCTTGCAGCGAAATTAGCAGCGAAATTAGGTAGAAATTAACCCCTTTGAGTGTTAACTTGTCTGCAGCTGCGTAGTGTGACCCTTGCTTAGAAAGCTTGATTGAGAAGCTACTCACTAAGTCTAGGTGAGTTCTAGATCCCCTATTTTAAAGGTTATAAACTTGTTTGGGGCTGGAAATGCATACCAAATAACGTTTTTAAATGACCAAGATTTTAAGAGGTTTTAACAGGAAAATCGATTTTTCTATAACAAAATATGCTATATAAATGTCTAAAAATAAAATTTCTTCGCGCTGACAACTTGGTTACTCATGAAATCCACTTGTTCATTCACGTTGTAAACAAATTCATGTTGACAATCGGAGCTCATATATGCACCACCACACAAGTGACAACTTGTTTGCACTTTGTTTAATTGCATTTGATCAATTCTTTTAGCCATTGTTTCCATTTGTGCAGCTAGAGACGTATAGTCATTCACATGGTGAACCCCTTGTCTTGATGGTCTACTCCGTGAGGATGGCCCTTGATAAGTGTTCATTGCCAATTGCTCAAGTATGGCATACCCCTTCATAGGGGTTTTCATGGCTAAAGAGCCTCTAGCTGTAGCATCGACTATTTGACGATCTTGTGGATACAACCTGTTGTAAACGGTAGTAACTTGCATCCACTCATCCAACCCGTGATGTGAACATTTCCTCATCATCTCCTTATATCGTTCCCAAGCTTCATAGAGTGCTTCCCCTTCATCCTGCATAAAAGAAGTGATATTATTCCTCAATCTTGCAGTTTTAGATGGTGGAAAATATCTAAATAAATTTTTTTAGCAAGATCCTCCCAAGTGGTTATAGAACCAGCAGGAAGTGAGTTTAACCAAGCCTTTGCTCGATCACAAAGAGAGAATGGAAAAAGCCTAAGCTTGCTTGCATCATCGGACAACCCGTTTGTCTTGAACGTATCACAAATTTCCAAAAAATTTGCTATATGAGCATTGGGGTCTTCATCCGATAAACCATAGAATTGAACATTTTATTGAATCATTTGCTGTCGAATTTCAAAGTTGTTGGCTTCAACCACCGGTCTAACAATGCTCGATGCCAAACCACCCAACGATGGTCTTGCACAATCATAGATGGTTCTTTGTTCATTGTTTTTGATTCCCCATGTCTTCCGAGTTTATGTCCTCGGAATTGTCTTCTTCTTCGGTGTCAGTTTCCTCGGTAATTTCTACACGAGTAGCTTCACTATCGATTTCCCTAGCTATTTGTAGAGATTTTGCCCTTAAGCTTCTTTTCTTAAGTAATTTCTCCGGGTTTGAATAGGGTTCAATCAAGTCCTCGACAGGTAAAGATGCGGACATAAGCTTCCTGAATACAGAACACACTACCAAGCACCGTAAAGAAGGACAAAAGGCAAACACTAGCTATAAGGTGTAAGAATTCAGAAATAAAATATGCACAAATGGTTAAAGTAGCAACTTCGATTCTTCTTGAAATCACCGTGTCCCCGGCTACGGCGCCAAAAACTTGATGTGTGTAAAGTATATATATATATATTTTTATATGAAAATTCACACAATTTGTTTTAATTTTAAAGAAACAATTATCACCTTTAGACTAACTACACACAATAGGCAAGCGCACCTAGTGTATAGTAGTATAGCTTGAGGTAAGAACCGAGTATCAAAATGTGGACCCAATGGCTCCCAATACTAAATCATCATCACTATTTAACCGATCAATTGAGTTTGGATTTGTGAATATTATAATTAACTAAAACAAGCAATTGAAACTAATCAATTAAGAAAGTAAAGACGAAGATACATAATCAATTAAAGATATCACTTGGACTTTGATTGCACTTAGCATAGAATTTAAAACTAACACACACTCAAGGTGAGACCATTTTTTTTGCACCTGAAACATGAAAGTAGCCTAAACCCCTGTCAAGGATATCTAGACATATAACCATTCGGAAAGCTAGAACGATAAACACGCAATAGCCACCTAAAGTTATGCCATGAAGAACTAACGATACAATTATGTCAATGTTAAAGATGAATTAGACTCCGTTAGGGTTACCTAACTCCACAAATTTTTGGAAAGTTAACACGATAAACACATGACAACCACCTCAACTTGCGTAAAATAGACAAAACTATAACTACCATTCAACTCATGAACATCAAACCACGATTACAAAATCAATTCATAACCAATGACAAGTGATATTCATGACATACACCATGGTTTTCTCAAACATAAGCATAAGGATGCATATTTACCCAATTTTACTAAACCCCAACCTTCATTCACCATTCCTAGTCAAATGTCACAAAATTACATACAAAAGATGCAATCGTATGCATAAATCTTGTAAGAACATGAGGTTTTCCAACATAACATGCTTACAACACCCACAAGGTTGAACATTTCATCAAACTAGAACAAATACACATAATCATTGAAGAATAATCAAGTTTCATCATGACATTAACATAAACAACACCAAGAATCATGTACAAGTTGTTAAATCATGCTAAGTTTCATCTAATCCAAGATAATAAGTGTTTAGCCCATAAGACTTACAAAAGACACACCTAAACTCAAGAACATGGAAGAACTCATAGTAGATCTAGAGAAATTCAAACCAAATTTTGAGTGGAAATGAGGTGGATGATGTTAAATCCTTCTTGAATGTGTGAAATCTTTAATCTTGGCCTTCAAATATCCCAAAACTCTTGAGAAATACTCAAAGACACTTAAGGGTTTGAGGGAGGCTAGGGTTTTGAAAGAAATGAAAGTTTTTTTAGAAATGAGGTGTACTAGGGTTATAAACCCATTTTCTGCCCGAATATGGCCATAATCGAGCGATATTGTTAGGACCTGGTATTTGAACGAAATACCTAGTGATTAGCGTGTAAACCAGATCAAATAGTGCGGAATCCTATTTGATTGGCGATCCAATCAGTGAGAACACACGAAGAATCAATAAAGAATTGAATCTAACGTTAAGAATCGAATTAGGATCGATCTAATGTGTTCTATTAACTTGGAGAACGAATTGGGAGGCTTCTGGACGGCTAGGGTACGTCTGGAGTCGAAATAGAATGAATGCTTACGTTTTTCCACGAATTGGGTTGTATTTATAGGTTAGTATTGTTCATTCGGGCGACTGGACCATAAGTACGGTTCAGTCGTGCGATTGAACCATGCGGTTTATTCATCTGCACGACTGAGTGTTCAGTCGTGCGACTGAGCAAATCTTATGTCTTAGTCATACGACTGATCCAGTCTCCTGGTTCAGTCGTGCGACTGAGTCAATCGTATGAAGTTATTCATGCGTATGGTCCATTCGCATGGGCCATTCGCATGAGAACTTCATTATGTTAAGTTTGAATGTATTAATTAATATAACATTATGTGTAACCATTCAAACAATCACAAACCTAATTAACCAATTCAATATCGACTCATTAATGAAATATTAGACATTACAAATCACAAACAATCAATATCATTTCATTAATCATTTCAAATTACATCAGAATCAGATAAACAAGATCTATTACATTTCATATCATGATCTAGGGACATACATGTATCAACAAACTCCCCCTTGGACCTAGATCTCTCTAATGTCTTGTTTTTCGCATCACCTCCTCATATTTCTTGTACTTGTCCTCTTTTGTGACTCCCGCGTGAATCTCAAACGCGAAGCAGAGTGGTATAACGTTCTGGAACTGGAGGGCTTGTACAATATCCTGCGTATCATAGAACAGTGGCCACTTGTATAGCGTGTAGACATCATTTGCTGACAAGTTGGTAAGCCACATTGGGTCGAATACCCTGATCGTATCCATTTGGCCCTCTTTGTTTAGGACTATGACCGCTTCTGCTGTTCTCCAATCGTAGTACCACCACTTAAAGTGTGGAGTGAAGTCCTGTGGCATTTCCTTGAGTGGGATTCTTGACATTGTGCGCGGAGGACTCCACTTCAACACTATCTTCGGCTTTCCAGTAATGGCATCAACCTCAGACCTTCTGATATACCTTGTAGGCTGTTGGGGTCTGAAGTTAACCCACCTGGTGTGGTACTCCTTCTTTAGGGCAGCCTCAAACCAGCCTGACATCTTCCTCGGGTCAGCATACAAAAGCTTTAGTTTGGCCAGCTGGTTGAGCTCAAAACCTGGTAGAGTCTTCAGATCATGTGGGAATCTGAAGTACTCTATGCCCTTTTCCCTCTTAACTGCATATACGTTAAGATCCTCAAAATACGCCCACGCTATGATCCTGCCAGACACCTTATGATGTTTCTTGACTCGGTAGAGTTTGGTGTAGGCATCCTGTTTAGGTGCAGCGCGTTGGGCTTTAACTTCCTCAAAACACGCAGCCCACTCAGCCTTTCGGATATCGACATCATCATTTGAGGCTTGGGCCGTTTCCTCTACTTTCTCTGACTCTTGCTCCATCTTGTTTAACACCTCAAAAGTATCGCTGACGAGGGATTCACCCAGATTGGGGACCACATTTCCCTCATTGTCAGCATACTGAGGGTAGTGCTCGGCAGTGACATCTTCAATCTCAATTTCATCAACATCGTTGAGCTCTTCGTCACTGGTCGAGTCGCATGTCGGAGCATCTTTCACTATCTCATCTGGATTGAGCTTGAAGATCTCTGCGAGTTGCTCGTTTGATAGGTCGTGAATTATTTCCCCTTCTTCAGGAGTATAACTCACCGACCTCCTTACGATCCCTTGCAGATCAAGAATCATTGTTAGCTGAGTCTTGACCTGCTGAAGGGGAGCAACATCAAACTCATCCCTTTGGTAACTTGGATCTGTTTGATTTACACATTCAACATATCAACCATTAGTAATTAATCAAAACAGAAATGCATTAAACTTAATATAAACATTGAATACATAGGTTTCAATACATGATTCAAATACAAAAGTAATTAAATACATAAACATCTAATCTTTACTTTTGTCCTGAATCATCGGCTCGTCACTTGGTGGAGCAGAGGAAGAAGCTGGTTGGTCTTGTCTGTTCTTGGACCTCCTCTCTTGACCTGAAGCAGAGGCCGATCCAGCTGCATCCCCTCCTTCTGCATCATCATCATCATCCTTCTCCTCTGTCCTTTCTTCTTCAGTTCCCTCCTCCTCCTCTGTCTCATCCTCATCATCCTCATCATCATCTTCATCATCATCATCACCATCATCTCGTCTCCCTCTTGATCTTCAAGGGCTCCTCCTTAGATCCCTTTAGCTTTAACATGATCGTCTTCTTCGCTCCCTAAACCCTCTATCTTCTTTGTGATGTGACACTTTGCTTGGAGTTGGGCTATCTCATGGCTCTGAGCAGCCATCTGTTGGGCCTGCTCCTCAATCACTCGAGCCTGCTCTGCAATCTGGTGAGACTAGTGAGCAGGTCAGGTCAGCAAGCTGGCGGATCTGAGCCGCCTTCTCCTCCTCTGCAGCTAATAAGCGCATCACCATCCGGTTGAGCGCAGACAAGCTGTTCCTCTACCCCAATTGGAGGTAGAGGTGATCCATAAGTATGAGAGGGATGGGCTGAGGGTCCAGCTGGTGGGTAGTGGTGGTGGTGGTGGCTGTAGTGAAGATGGGGCTGGGTCTGTGAAATGGTGGAGGTGATGTGGAGTGAAAGATATGGTGGTAGATGGCATCTTACAGTGGTGGGAGGTGTGGAGGTAGTAGTAGAGCTGTGGTGGCTGTGGTGGGGATGGGTATGATGGAAGTGGTAGTGGGGGTGGTAGCGGTAGTGGCTGTGGTGGTAACGAAGGTCAAGTCGTCTTTTCTTCTTCTTCTGACCATGGGGCTGAGCCATCCTTTCCTCCTCGTTCCGTCGAGGTGGATGCTCCCCCTACAACCCGGCTAGCTGACTCCGGTGCATAACTCGGATCAGTAGCTGTCTCTCCTGAGTCTCTTGGGCGTTCACCAACCGCCCTTAGCCCATATTCTGTGGGAACAACTTTGCTTCCCACAGTTCGTGTCAAGGGCTCCTCGTCCGACTCCTCTTCCTCCACACCAGGAACAAAGTCCTGATGGAATCCAGCAGACTCGGCTATGTCTCCAGCTGGGGCGGAGACACTGGAGGTATAACATCAGAAACTGTGCCTCTCGTGGAGTAGGCATATCATCCCCAGCGTCCCCACTGTCGTCATCATCAGAATCATGCTCTGGAGCAGTAGCCTCTCGTCATCAGAATCACTATCATCATGACGCCATTTGCGTCTCCCCGGCGCACACATATCTCTCTTGGCCAAATGGCCAATCAACCTCTTCACCTGGGGCTTCACCTGCTTGCCCCTATACACCTCATACGACCTAAAGTCGTGTCATCCATAATCTCCAAAGCAACTGCATCATCACTCTCTTGGGAAGAAGTGGCAGCTTCTCGTTGAAGATCAGCTGCAGAAACCTAGGGTACATACAAAACCCCTCCTTCCCCTTAGCCTCCAAGTTCTCCACAGATAAGAAAGATCATACTAGAAAAGCTGAAAGGGTGGTTCAGCACCAGTGCCACGTAGGCATTCTGAATCTGGTCTGATAGGTCATCGAACCCACCCCTCCTCGAAGCAATGCACTTTAGGATCACATGCGCCAAGTACTTGTACTGGGGGCACAGGTTGCTCTTGTTGAGCACACCTGAGTTTATGTCCCCAGCGTACTTGATCCTGAGGAAGCAGCCTCTCACAGTCAGTGGATGTAATCTGGTGGGGTGATCGTATCGTCCCCAAACTCAAGAACTCTCTGGATATCAGCAGCTGTAACCTCAATATCATGACCAGAATGGAGCTCCGTATACTGTAGGCTCACGAGAGCGATCAACTGAGGCATTCTCCCAGAATGCCTGGTGTAATGACCTGTAGGGGTGCAAGGTGTAGATATAGCCTTATGTATCCGGGAACGTCTAAGGAAAGCTATAATCTCTGTGAACTCGGCCCCGTTCCGAGTAGTATGATCCAAGTGAGCACATATGTTGTGCTTGGATTAATGGACCATCTATCCGCCATTTGCTGAAATACAAGACACAGAACCATTAGTACATCATACATCAAAATTCAGTTCTAAGTGTAATGTTTAAATTCATTCTGATTCATTCGTGCGAATGAATCATGCGACTGAAGTCAGTCGGTTGTCCTTTCATGCGACCGAGCTCATTCGGTTGACTGTGACATGCGACTGAGTTCAATCTGCTGACTGAGTCTGCGATTGGTTCAGTCGGCCGACTGAGCTCATTCGCATGGTTCATTCGGCCGATTGACCCAATCGCAAGATTCAATCGTGCGATTGGAGTTCATCCGGACGACCAGTCGCATGTCCCACTGTTCAGTCGCCTGTGGTTCTAATCTTGATCAAAACAAGTGATTTAACATGGGTTACCGGTTCAATAGACTCGCCATCTAGTCACTAATAACCTATTAAACTTAATTTTAACATTTTGCATAGTTTAGGTTGGTTATTAGGTCATTTATAGTCCATTTCTTGTTTTCATTCGAATATCACCAAATTAGGGTTCCATTCCTTCTGTTTTCGGTGCGATATCAATGCCATCTACCTGTATATAAGTCAACGAACGTCAGAAGATCAACAGCAATGTGAAAACAAGGTCTAGAGAAATTTTGGCAGAGTAACGGGAAGAAGTGCGATTTGGGAGCGATTGGGAGTGATGAGTAAAATGCGATCGACTGTGGCCCTTTAAATACTGAATCTGAGCTCAATCGACCGACTGGCCTCATTCGCTCTTCATTCGGGCGACTGAGGCTCAATCGTGCGATTGGCCCAGTCAGTAGCATGCAGTTGACCGACTGAGGTTCAGTCGGTCGACTGACTCAATCGTGCCCTTTCATTCGCACCTTCAGTTAACCGACTGAGTCTCAGTCGGTCGACTGATTCATTCGCCCCCTTCCATTCGGTCGAATGGATCATTCTGATAAGCCATTCGGGTGAATGGCTCAATCTCATGTCCAGTCGTGCGAATGGGAGCCATTCGCATGGTTGGTCCATACTCATGGTCCAATCGTGCGAATGGGTCATACTTAGTAAATTTTCTGCCATTTTGAACATTTTACATTAAAACCCTTTTAACTTTTGAAATTAACATTATGAGCATTTGATCATCTCAGACATGATCAATTTTAACTTGAAAACTTTTTGATCACCTCAGACGTGATCATTTTTAACTTGAAAACTTTTTGATCACCTCAGACGTGATCATTTTAACTTGAAAACTTTTTTTATTTTGATCACCTCAGACGTGATCCTTTTAAACAATTTAGTCACCTCAGACGTGACCCTTTTAAACACTTGGTCACCTCAGACGTGACTCTTTTAAACTTTGAAACACAAATGGTCATCTCAGACATAACCCTTTTAGTGAGTTGATCCCTTACTGATTTTCATGATGTAGTCCGACAAACAAACAAACTAAAACGACTAACTAAATTAGAAGATTTAAACTAAAGTACAAAATTAAACTTGTTTTTTTTTGCTTTTTGTGAGAGATAAATCCTAAGATGGAAATCTACGGGATTTGGTTCCGGAATAGGCAGCTTCAACTTAGATTGACCACACCTGGACCAATTCAATTTTGGAATCATACAGGCAAGTCAAATCATTTAGGACTTGTTATCAAAATCTTTTGATGCTCAAATCTTGGTTTTCATCCAGAGTCGTTAGCAAGTTTAGGAAATCATACTGGAACTGTTAGATTCCACATTGATTTGAACTTTCAAGAATTGCAGCCACAATGATTGTCAATATGTTTGTCCTCTTAAATCCATACACAGACTTTTGACACAAACTGGTGATAGTTTTAGGTTTAATTATTTCAACTAACATTTGTGGATCCCACACTTATATGGTAATCAACATTCCTCAGGAGCTTTTGAGCGGTCTACGGGCATTTTTACAAGAAAAGACTATTCTTAGAGCTTTCAAAGAGAAGCCAGTCCTCAGGTCAGTGCCATCGCACAGCAGAGAGGCGGCAAACAACAACGAATTCTAGAATATCTAGGTTATGCTTATCCTCAGGTCAGTGCCATCGCACAGCAGAGAGGCACACAACCTATCTCCTTGTTAGAGCAGCTTAATTTTATTTTGCACAAAATGCACCAACAACATAAGTCATTAGTTTGATAGCATTTGTCTTTCATTTTTTCGTGCTTTGCTCTTTTATGGTCATCCGCACACATTTTGGCGTTTACATGCTCATTACCCTTATTGGAATATTGTTGATTGTGTTAACCAGTGATAAGATGGAAGCCCACAGTCAGTTGAACAACTTAGTTTGATCTTGAGATCACCAGTCAGGTCTAATCATCTATTGTGTTGAATCTACCGACATATCATTTGTGTCTAGCAACCTCTAGGTCTACTCTCGTTGTGTTACCTTAGGAGTTACCAGTTTTTCTATCATCTTCCCTTTTATATTGCTTAGACTACACAGACTTATACTTTAAATTTTTGCATCTTTTCTAAATTAACTTTTAAAGTCCCTCTTGATTTGTTCCTGTGTACTATCATTTTCCAAAGGTTTTGAATCGGTATCACAGATACGATCTACCTTATATCAGCTATCCACTCCTTCTCCCTCGTTTTTCTTTAATGTTGCTTGCTGACTTATTCTCCCCTAAAATACTAAAATCATAACTGGTTTAATTATTTTAGGATTTTAATAAACAGCAAATAACATGAGTTTAATTTAAACAGACTAAAATAAACAAATAAAATAAAATAAAAGAAAGAAAAATTAACTAAACTACATCGGACTACACATGATCATCATCAGGAATAATATTATTTTTCTTTTTAACGCCGTTGACCTCTAACAAATATTGAAAACGTGGTTTATCAAAAGCTTTAGTATAGAGGTCAGCGCGTTGAAAATCAGTATTAATTTTTACCACATCAATTAAGTTCTTTTCAAAACAATCTCTTATGAAATGGTATTTAATACCGATATGTTTTGTCTTTGGATGTTGGACCGGATTTTTAGTTACTGCAATTGCAGCAGAGTTATCAACGAAAATAGGAGTAGAAGAGAAATTTAAACCGTAATCCCGCATTTGCTGTTGAATCCAGATGATTTGTGAACAGCAACTTGCAGCAGCAACGTATTCGGCTTCATAGGTTGACAATGCAACCGATGTCTGCTTCTTACACTGCCAGGTAACTAATCTTCTCCCAAAGAATTGACACCCTGCTGATGTAGACTTGTAGTTCATCTTGCAGCCCCCGTAATCCGAGTCACTATACGCTGTGAGCTCAAAGTCATCATCATGAGGATACCACAACCCAAGTGTGGGTGTACCCTTCAGATAACGAAATATCCTCTTGACCCCGATCAGATGGTTGACCTTAGGCTTAGCCTGATATCTAGAACATAAACATGTAGCATACATGATATCAGGTCTTGAGGCTGTGAGATACATGAGGGATCCAATCATTCCTCGGTACATTGTGGCATCCACCAGATCTCCATTTTCATCAGGTGCTATATCGTGATTGGTAGCAAGTGGAGTCCCAGCAGCAGAAGCATTCTCCATGTCAAAACGACTGAGAATGTCTCCTACATACTTGGTCTGATGTAGAAAGATCCCATTTGGTGTCTGATCCACCTGTAACCCGAGAAAGAACTTCATCTCCCCCATAGCACTCATCTCAAACTCTTTCTTCATAACTGCTTCAAACTCTTTGCATAATTCTTCGTTCTTTGAACCGAAGATTATGTCATCGACATATATCTGTACGAGCAGTAGGTCTCCATCCTTTTCTTTGATGAACAGCGTGCAGTCAATGACTCCCCTGCGAAAGCCGTGTTTCACAAGATGAGTCGAGAGTTTCTCATACCAGGCTCTTAGAGCTTGATGAAGCCCGTATAAAGCCTTGTCGAGTTTGTAAACTCTATCCCGATGATAAGGATCTTCAAATCCCTCGGGTTGACTGACATAGACTGTTTCTCTGATTTCTCCATGAAGGAATGCACTCTTCACATCTAATTGGTGGACTTTAATCTTCATGTACGATGCATAGGCAAGGAAGATACGAATGGCTTCCATCCTTGCCACGGGTGCAAACACTTCATTGTAGTCAATTCCCTCGACTTGGCGAAATCCCTGAACCACCAGTCGAGCTTTGTTCCTGATAATGACC
The DNA here is from genome assembly GCA_025215565.1 of Flaveria ramosissima. Lineage (NCBI taxonomy): Eukaryota > Viridiplantae > Streptophyta > Magnoliopsida > Asterales > Asteraceae > Flaveria > Flaveria ramosissima. Next base: position 54,481,323 of record CM046029.1, on the reverse strand, counting down.
CCTTGGTCATCCTTCTTGCATTTCAAGACCCATTTGGTTCCAATGACCTTAACACCTTTAGGTCTATCTACTAGAGTCCATACACCTAACTTCTTGAACTGAAGAAGTTCTTCTTGCATGGCACTCACCCACGCCTCATCATTTAGTGCATCACTGACGTATTTTGGCTCAAACTGCGAGACAAAACACCGATAAGCACCATCATGAATGTAACCCTTCTCCATAACCAAGGCATAATCAGCTGAGTATAGCTAATTTCGGGTCTGTACTCCTGATCTGACATCCCCAATGACATTATCTAGGGGATGATAGACGTTTAGTCGTGATCCTGGAGTAGTAGGAACAGCTACCTCAGAGCCAAGATTATGAACATTTGGTTCTGCATCTGAGGTAGTTGGAGTTTGAGGTTCCGAAGTCGAAGGTGCATCACTGGTAGATGCTTGTGGACTTTCAGGAACTGGAACCTGTTCCTCCTGACTGTTCTGGTCATCTTCTTCAGCTTCATCTTCAGAGGAGGAGTCACTGTCATCGACTACTCCCCCTGACTGAGTAGATGATTCTCCCTGTGAGCTAGATGATGTGGAATCATGAGATGGTGTATTCAAGATATCATACATCATCCAAGTAGCTAACTCATCATCCGAAGGAGAGAGAGGGATGTTGAAGGACTTGAAGAATCCATCATAGTCGAAAAAGTAGGCGGGTCCTTTGCCAGTAGGTGGTGTGGTGTATCTCTGAACGTCAACATTACACCACACTTCTACTAGACCCGTTGAGTTGTTGTAAACTCGCTTGTTCGGTATGTTGTATCCTAGGAAGATTCCTTCATCAGCCTTCTCGCTGAATTTACCTTCTTGTGTTTTCTTCAGAAGTGTGCACGGCGCGCCAAATGGTTCGAGATACTCCAAATTCGGTTTGCGTCTTTGTAGTAGCTCGTAACATGTCTTTCCGTGGCGCTTGACTATCAGAACTCGATTCAATGTATAACATGCATTAGCTACTGCCTCATTCCAGAATTGGATAGGCAGTTTTGAGTCTGCCAGCATAGTCCGTGCTGTCTCTATCAAGCTTCTGTTCTTTCTCTCAGCAACGCCATTCATCTGAGGCGTGTAGGCAGAAGTGAATTGATGCACAATTCCCTTTTCCTTGCAGTAAGCCTCCATCCACTGGTTCTTGAATTCCGTCCCGTTGTCTGAGCGTACTTGTCTAACCTTCAGCTTGTAGAGAGATTCCAGTGTGGTTACTAACTCCTTGAATGACTCAAATGTTTCTGATTTGGACTTCAGAAACATTACCCAAGAGAACCTTGAGTAGTCATCAGTAACCACAAAACAGTACAAGTCGCCTGCAATGCTCTTTGTACTGACTGGACCAAACAGATCCATGTGAAGAAGTTCAAGAGGAAGTTCTATTGAATGAACTTTCTTTTCCTTATGAGACTTCTTTGTCTATTTGCCTTTCTTGCAAGCTACACAAAAATCAGGAAGCTGGAAATTCTTGACATTGACTCCTCTCACTAGATCCTTCTGGATCAAGTTATTCATCTTCCTTTGACTAATGTGTCCCATTCTCCTATGCCAGGAGATGGAATCCTTCTCAGTAGCTTTAGATAAAAAGCATTGAACCTCATGATCCGTTGTAGAAGCTGTTGACAGATCCAAAACATAAAGGTCTTTATATCTTGAAGCTGTCATCAGAACTTGGTCCTCTGGGATCACGTAGTCTTTCTTCAGCACGTAACACTTCTTGTTGTCGAAGATGACCTTAAATCCCTTATCACAGATTTGGGAAACAAAAAGTAAGTTATTTTGAAGTTGTTGAACGTAGTTCACCTTATCAAACTTAACTTTCTGATTTCCCACTTCTCCCTGAGCTGTGATATAGCCTCCCTTGTTTCCAGCAAATGAAACATGCCCTCCTTTTATTTGCTTGACGTTTGATAAAAGAGCCCTGTTTCCTGTCATGTGCCTGGATGCTCCGCTGTCTACAATCCACGTGTTAGTTTCAGCACTGTAGCGAACACCCTGCACATACAATGTAAAGGATTAGTTTAGGTTAGGAACCCAAGCCTTTACTGGCTTGGGTTTCCCAGAGGCATCACACATCATGAATTCCACCCATTGACCCTTAGAGGATGAGGGTAGCTCAGGTTCCTTCTTGTCATCATTATCAGACACAGAGGATAACTTCTCTTTCCATAAGCCAGATTTGTGCAAGGCCTGTTTGTGATAAACAGTATACTGGCTAACGGGTTGAACTTTAGGTTCACTAGTTCTTCTAGGTGGAGTTAAAGAACTCCTCTTAGAAGACCTAGGTTTTGAGTCCTGAAGTTCAATCTTCTTCCTAGGTGTCTGATAGTAAGAACAAAAGGAAGCAATGTGTCCACATTCTCCACAGTTGTAGCACGACCTGCTATCAACTTTATGATTAAACTTTCTTTGTGGAGACATGTGTGACACTCTAGTAACATCACTCAATTTAGGTTTTGACTCTGGTTCTTTTGATGTTTTCTCTTGTTTATCAAAGTTAACTGTTTTAACATGTTTAACATCTCTCTCCTTTTGGTTAACTGGTTTTTGACTTGAAACTTGTGAAAGATTAACATTAGAAGTCTTTTTAGGTTCTGATTTGACTCTGTTTGACCCTGACTTTAAGTTAACCTTTTCAAATTCTTTTTCCAGATTAACGCAAGGCATTTTACCCTTTGCCTTTAAAGTGGCCTCCATTTGTTTGTTTCCAGATTCAATAGATGAACATGAGGAATCTGGATCACTAACAAGAGGAGTAGACACCACATGATCCTTGATGGGGTTATTATTTATTAGTCTAGTCTTAGTGTTCATCAAGGTCTCAGGTGGTGGTGGAACCACTTTATAGCCCAATCCCTCCCCGTTGTTTCTTTCTCTCACTAAATGTTGGACAATGTGTGAAGAACTTGTCCAACTATGCAGTTTCTGTTTTAATGACTTTACTTCTACTTCTAGAACTGCCTTTTGCTTCTTAGTGTCTTCTAGGGAGTTTAGATAGTACCTAATGTCATTAGCTTGGTTAAAGGCAACTACTTCAGTTTCCCTAAGCTGTTTAGTCAAAAGGTCTATCTTTTCTTTGTAACTATGCTCATTTTGTTTTAATACTCTATTAGCCTCAGTGCACAGTTGCAAATCTTTTACTAAGTTATCATTATGATCTAATAACCTAGAAAATTTTTCATCTATGCTATTTCTAAAAGTATCACAGTCAGAACAAGCATGATTATTAAACATTTGGTTAGTGGTACTTACCTGAGTTGGTTCAGAAGAGTTAGCCATCAACGCAGCATCAGATGTCTCTGGTTCTGGTGATTCTGTCTTTTCTGTCTTTGCTGTGGTAGTCTCCTCTTTAGGCTTGTAGCTGACCTCAGTTGCAGTTGTCTCTTCAACATTTGACATCGCTATCTCAACTGCTAGATCTCCTTCACTCGCGGAACCATCGTCAATGTCTTCTACACTTGCAATGTTTGATTCCCCTGGAGAGACAAACCTAAAGCTCCAATCCTGTCCTTCATCATCATGAGCAGTCAAGGCTTTTGGATCCTTGCTTGATGAAGTAGAACTAGTAGCTTGCTTGTCTTGGCGAGTGAATGACGAGAACGGGTTCCCGTTACCCGTCTTCTTTGGCTTGACACATTCTCTTTTGAAGTGCCCCTTCTCTCCACAGTTGAAGCAGGTCACTTTACTCTTGTCAAAGCCAAATGTGGTATCCTTAGTAGCTACCAAGTTCTGTCCGGTCTTTTTACCAAACTTCTTCGCCCTCCGGACAGCACTAGCTAAGGCCCACATAATATCCATCCTTTCCAGCTCCATTTCGTCCACCTGCTCGTAGTCCTCGTCTGCCAGATGGCAGTTTCCAATCTTCCCGGTAACAAGTCCATCATAAGAATGAACCACTGCAGCCAAAAGATCCATATGCTCTCGAGCTACTTCCACAGTCACATTACCGAGGTTCTCGGTCTTCAGTCTAGTAGCGTTTGCTTCAGATCCAGTGTAGTGGGTACTAGAAGACCCCGACGTGTCTGATCCTGAAGGAGAAGCATGTGAAGGACCCGATGAGCTAGACACAAATGCAGTCTGGAGAGGTGCTCCAGATGTCTTAGCTTGAGGCGTGGCATTGTACAAAGCTGGATTCTGAGTGTACGAAGACTTCTGAGCTCTGTACTTCATCCTAAGTGCTTCTTCTCGCAACTTTAGAATAAAGTCATTGATATCCAGCTTTGCCAGCATTTCATTCTGTCTCAGGTTAGACACGAATGAAGCCCACTTTTCCGGCAATCCGTCTGCAAAGTTAGTAACTTTTTCTTCCATGGTAGTAGCCACCCCATGTGTATGCAGTTCACTCATCAGATGGTAGAATCTATCTATAACGTCGTCTAAACTCTCGTTTCCCATCGATGAGAAGTTATCGAATTCCTTCTTTAACTCCTTAGCCTTGATTGCCTTCAGCGAAGCATTCCCGTCGTACCTCTTTTCCAGCTCATCCCATAGTTTCTTAGACTGCTTATTCTCTGAGTACTGGTGGAAGATGTCTTTAGGGATAGACTGTGTAATCAATGCATAAACTCTCTTCTCTGCATTATACTTAACCTTCTGTGCGTCGGTCATCCCTCCTAACGTAAGCTTTACTCCATCGGCTCCCACCGGTGTACTATACCCAATCTCGATAGCTTCCCACAGATTTGGATCCACTCCATTGAGGTAGATCTCAAAACGTTGTTTCCAGTGGGGAAACTCATCTAAAGTTAAGAGCTTTGGTGGTTTATTATGATTACCCACCTCACTCTCAAGTAACAGCAGGTTCTAAATCCTAGAGTCCTTCCCAGCAGTAAAGGCTGACATTTGATCTTCCATGGCGAATAACTTTAAGTCTAATAAAGCAAACTGTCAACTGGTGCGACTGAAGGATGCGATTGGTCTATCCATGCGAATGGACTATACGACTGGTTCAATCGTGCGGCTGAACTAAGCGATTGGTTCAGTCGTGCAAATGAAGCTGATGCGTATGAACAATGCGAACGAATGGTTCAATCGTACGAATGGAGATGCGACTAGGTCCAATCGTGCGTCTGGGCTATGCGAATGAAGTCCAGTCGTGCGAATGGCTCACTCGTGCGACTTAAGCTGCTGTTTGCGAAAATTTCTAGGTTAAACATGTTTTAGCCGTAAAAATTCGAAATTTCGCAAAGTCTAATAGCCTAAGTCCGTAGAAACCAAACTTTGATGAGCAGGGAACGTCCAAGATCACTTTTGACACAAAAGATTGCGTTTTTAGTGCAAAAACACAAACTTTTTATCAATCTTGATTGAATCACACGTAATCAAGAGCCAAAGCTCTGATACCACTTGTTAGGACCTGGTATTTAAACGAAATACCTAGTGATTAGCGTGTAAACCAGATCAAATAGTGCGGAATCCTATTTGATTGGCGATCCAATCAGTGAGAACACACGAAGAATCAATAAAGAATTGAATCTAACGTTAAGAATCGAATTAGGATCGATCTAATGTGTTCTATTAACTTGGAGAACGAATTGGGAGGCTTCTGGACGGCTAGGGTACGTATGGAGTCGAAATAGATTGAATGCTTACGTTTTTCCACGAATTGGGTTGTATTTATAGGTTAGTATTGTTCATTCGGGCGACTGGACCATAAGTATGGTTCCATCGTGCGATTGAACCATGCGGTTGATTCATCCGCACGACTGAGTGTTCAGTCGTGCGACTGAGCCAATCTTATGTCTTAGTCATACGACTGATCCAGTCTCCTGGTTCAGTCGTGCGACTGAGTCAATCGTATGAAGTTATTCATGCGTGTGGTCCATTCGCATGGGCCATTCGCATGAGAACTTCATTATGTTAAGTTTGAATGTATTAATTAATATAACATTATGTGTAACCATTCAAACAATCACAAACCTAATTAACCAATTCAATATCGACTCATTAATGAAATATTAGACATTACAAATCACAAACAATCAATATCATTTCATTAATCATTTCAAATTACATCAGAATCAGATAAACAAGATCTATTACATTTCATATCATGATCTAGGGACATACATGTATCAACAGATATGACCATATTCAGCTTCAATAATAAATTATTTAGAGTTTGACAGCTTATATGGCCATATTCAGCTCAATATGGTCATATCAGAAGCATTTTTCTTCTTGAACTTCTTCAAATCTTTGGTTTTCTTCACAAAAATCACCGAGCTTCATCCAAATACTACAAAATTCAAAAAACACAAATAAGTGTCTAAATTATGAATTTTGTATAAAAATTGACTTAAAATGCAAAGAAATATATATTGAAAATATGTATATTTATTATCATATCAATATTATTGTGTAGCTTTTCGTGGTGTGCTTATAATAATGAACGTAAAGTATTATGTAATGAAAAACAGAAGTTAATGATAATTAAAAGTGGAACGTAAAGAACGAATGAGTGCATGCATTAATGAAGGAATGAATGGAAAGTCTTGCAAGTAAATGAAAGGAGGTTCACACCCAATGAAAGGTGTTAGCTCAATTGTGTATGGGTTAGCTACCCTGGAAGGATGCACACTAGGGTCTAATCCTTGTGATTGACCATACATATGGGATCCTTGCCGCTTACCCCGGTACTGTGGTCAGGCCACCGGGCACAATGTACGGGAGTCTATTTATAGACTTCGGCCCAGTACCCGCTTTATGCATGACAGTGGGGTATAGAACATGGCATTGGTCCGAATGAATGTAAAGGTTAATGATGTACGTACGGAATGAACGATACGAAAGAGAAGGAATGAATGATGATAATGAATGATGATGAACGAATGATAAAAGATAATGATGAGATTATCTACTTGTACATATGATGTATGATCGCAAATGAAAGTAAAGAACGGTTTTAAGCAAAAAGTAAAGAATTTTATTTATAAATCTAGAACTCACTCAGCAACGCTGACTTTTATGTATTTTCAAGTTGGCAGGTGAATGTTGCTGAGGATGGCACGGGGCAACTACTTGTCATTTTTGATGGCATCCATTTGTATAACTATGACATTTTTGTGATGTAATGAAAACTATAATATTTTGTAACTATTAACAATGATGTATTATTTTGCAAAAGCAGTCATTAATATATGGAATGGTTTATTAAGTATTCCGCTGCGATATTTTTAGTAAATTTAAATGATTGTTTTATGTTTTATGTGCGATGATTGTCCAACTGTGAGCGTCCCGGGAACGGGGCCTTACACCTGATCAAGTTCTTCCTTCTTGACTTGGTCATCCAACTCTTCTTAGAGGCATCCTGCACTATTTCCTTTTCATCCTCTTCACTCATACGGTCTATTAGGGGAAGCTCATCTTCACAAGTTTCACACCTAGGAGATCTTACTAACAAGATTGTGTGTGGAGGAGCTATCTCACTAGATCCTAATCCCTGCTTATTTTGATAACAAAATTTTGCATGCAAGGATGAGGATATTATGTTCTTGAAGGTCTATTCTTCAAGAACACATTTTTCTGCCCTGGTTTTGCTGATCACAAGCTCAGCCTGGCATTTAGTTAACTTAGTTATGAGATCTTTGATCTAAGTCCTCTAGTTGGTGTGTTCATGTTTAAGAGTTTATGTTCCAATACCTTAGCTTCATCGTGGTCTGCCATAAGTGCTTGGTTTGGAGATGCATCTTCCACATGAAAGCTCCAGTCAAAGCCTCCTTCTTCAATAGCAACTGCAGCTTGCTGCTTTGGCTTCTCATTCTAGGGAGCTCTTTCCGAGTAGTTTGGCCTTGCTTGTGTTTGGCCACCATTTGTCCTTGGTGCCGTACACCCCTTGCAAAGTGGCCCATTTGGTTACAGTTGTAACACTTTACTTTGCTTTTTTCCAGACCAAACTTTCCACTGGCTGCATTGCTTGGAAACTTACTCCTTGTCCTTTTGTAGAATTTCTTGGCTCTATGAGTGAGGAAAGCCATTTGCTGAACTATCTTCATGTATTCCAGGTCATCTGGATGGATACAATCCAGATCTTCAAGGGTGAAGAGAAGTTTCTTGTGCTTTCATCAGCTAACACAAAGGCATGTGAAGAACTTGTCTCTTGGAATGGGCTTCCTTAAGTGTAGCTTTCTCTTGGTGTCTCCGGGAAGGTGATGAAAGGACCCTTTTGTGAGTTGTCAGGGTAGCACATAAGATGATGTTGTGGTTCTCTATCATCCCTTTCAACCATATGGAGGGCTGAACTCTGCTGATTGTTGGAGTTACCAGATGAACTTTGCATGTTCATCTCCATCTGGTATCCACTAAGAATACCATACAACTCTGTCAAAGTAAGAGTCTTAAGGTTCTCAGTTCTCTTGATAACAACACAATAATGTGTCCATTATCTAGGAAGAGAAGACATGAACTTCCTTACAATGTCTCTGTTCTCTAGAGTCACTCCAACATCCATTAGAGTGTCCACAATCTCAACATACCTGAAGTATTGTTGAGTCATGGTTTCACCTAGTTTAGAGGTGAAGTTCTCAAACTGCTGCTTCAAGAGGTCCTTCTTGTTTTCCTAAGCTTCAGTGGACCCCTCATACATGAGCTTTAGTGCCTCCTATAGCTGCTTGGCAGTTTTGCACTTCTTGAAGCCCCTGTATATGGAGTTTGGAAGAGTAGTTTGGAGTGCAGTTATGGCTTTCTGATCTATGTCGATCTTCTTCCTATCTTCTTCAGAAAAGTCAGCTGGCACCTTTGGTATTATACCACCCCAGCAGCAGCTGAGGGGTGCTTGGTATGTGAGGTCCTGAGACATCAGACTCCCACATCCTGGAATCTTGAGACTTGATAAAGCCTTCCATTCTTTGACACCAAGTATCAAAGTCTTCAGGAGTGATCAGTAGGGACTTTGTCAAGGTTTCAGTTTCCATATCAGCTTTAGAGATAGTTGCCATTTGAGATGTTGTGTGTGAGGGATCTTAAGATGGTGAGATCTTGTAATCAAGAGCTTGGAATGCTCTGATACCAATTGCAGGACCGGTTAAGGGATGGTCACTTACAACACAACACATAATGAGGAGAGAGTTTAGAATACTTAATAAATCAAATAAGGAACTGGTAACAATATGGTTTGATTCTTAAAACACAAGTAAATATGATACAGAACAAGAAGCAAACAATACAAGTATTGGTTTTCAAGAATGCTATATATTGCTCTCAAGTTCTTTACAAGTGTTACGAAACATAAAAAGAAAAACAAGGACCTAAGATACTTTATTCTAAATCCTACAGTCGGCCATACTTAGAAAGCCAGCTGGAAACATATGATCTAGACAACAACAAAATCAAATGTAGAGTCAAAAGGCAGATTGCCTTTTGACTAGTGACTATGACATGTCATAGCTCACATCCTAATATATTAAAAAAAGGATAAAAGTACATAAAGTAGAAAGCAACAAACTCAAGACCTCAATGTACAGTTACCAAAAACATGGACCTTTTCACCAACTTGTGAAAGTTGGTGAGTCAACAGAGTTGCAGCGGAAAATGATCCAACTTTATGGAAAAGTACATTAAGTAAAGCATGTTTCAAAAGTCTTCGGAAAAATCAGTCTTCACTTCTTGGCTTCAGAAGACTTTGTCTTTGAAGCTTCGGAAGACTTCACTTTTGGCTTCGGAAGATGTTGGTCTTGGCTTCGGAATATTTTACACTTAGAATAATTCTGATGAAGGATGTAAAACTTCCAAAGCATTTCTACTCAGTACTTTAGTGGATGCATGCAGGAGAGACTTTGAATATTTTAAGTGCATCAGCCTTATATTAAACCTTACAAACTCCCCCAAGGCTGATGCTACCAAAACAGTTGAAGACCTTTGTCACACCCCCACCGACGGCGGAATCATCGGAGCGGACGAATGGGAGACGATTGCTCATAGCACATGGAACTAATTAAGTTGAAATAATATGAAATGTCATTATTCATTAAACATTACAAGACAAATAAAATAATAACATAACAATCAAGATACAACCAATAACATAAGTCTTTCAATTAGTTTAGGTCCAAGTCCTATATGAGCACGAAGAGGTCTTCAAGTATCAAACCTGAAACATGTTAAAAATAAAGGGTCAAATTTGAAAGTTGGTGAGTTCCCATGGTTTAAACACACACATATATGTATATATATAAAAGGGTTACAAGTAGCAATTCATGTCCATGGTTACAAGTTAGCAAGCTTATAGAACACATACAGTTACAACCAAACCTCGACTTGATTACAAGTATATAAGATTAGCTAAGTGTATTTGGTTCCCATGATGAACAAGCATACGTCATCAGGAGTCGGCAATACATCGACTTTAGCACCAAATAGGCTTGTCAGGCCCAAAGATCTAAGACGTCGCCAGGCTAGCAATAGTTAATGATTGTAAACAAAATATGTATCTCATATAAGACTTACAATAACACAAATAACCATGACAAAAAGGTAAAGATGAATTGCATGTGCATTTACAAGTATCAAGATGTTTACAAGTGTAAATTTATAAGGTTAACATGTTTCACCCCAAAAGGTGTGAAATAAAGTAAAAAGAGGCATGGAGAACTCACATGGAAAACTCACAAGTATAGTGATGGTTGTAGAGTACATAAGAAAGCTTGGATGTCAAGAGTCAAATGTGATGTCCTGAATGATAAAAAAACAATAACTTGAGGTTGGAATTCATTACAAGAAGTTAGGACGTTTAGAGAATGCTAAAAAAACAAAAGGTAGATTGAGAAAGATTATTGCATCAATTCTAGATTCTGGACAGAATGTTTGTATGTGTTTGAACAGGTTTTAAAAATAGAAAATGGTTTCATAAAATTGTAAAAATTTATCCTTGACTAGTTCAAAGTCTCCCGGACAACTTTCTTTCAGAAACAATTTTATGAAAAGTTCATTAAATAGGTCAAACAAGCAGCACAAGACAGAAGGTGCTGAAATGCGCACTTATCTTGTGAAGGCTATTGTTGAGTCTTCCGATTGAGTTTGAAGACGTATAAACTGTCGTTGAAAGCGTAATTGAATGAAATTTACATTGGAGTCTGATTTTACTCAAATTTAGTTTGTTATGATCAAGTTATGGTCGGTTGAAGTAAGATTATATTCTGCCATAATTGTAGTAAGGCACTTATGTGCCCTTTTAAAATCGTCAAAGCATGAAACGGGTTAGATCAATTTATTATGTCAATATATGGTATATTAGTCTTCATTTGAGTTATAAAAATATTCTAGGTCTATGGCATAGCCATCATTTTGAAAAATAATCTTGTGGAATAACCGAATTCGGCGGCATAGCCGTCCATATGCAAACGGGATTCTTTGTTTATGTTAGTGTGTTGTTAGCTTGATTTAGGAATGTTAGTGATTGTTATAAGATTAGTGATTATTAAAATGTTAATGATCAAATTATAATGATTAAAATAAAAAATAGATTTGGTAGAAGAAAGAATAATAGTAAGAACATAAAGTCATGAGAACAATTGGATGTTAGGATGATTAAAATGTATAATATAAAATAATAAAGGATTACCTTAGTATTAAGAATTCTTGAAATTTCTTGTAAAATAAAATTCTTCAAATTCATCATAACCAATGGATGAAAGAAAGATATGAGAGTGAGATTTTTAGAGAATGAGCAAATGAAAAGTGAGGCTTAAGCCTTGCTTTTATACTTGAGGTTAGGAGGAGGTTATGAATGGTGTTAATGGTGATTTATAAGTCTTTTAAAAGGGGGTTATGATTGGAATTTGAAATAAATATAAAATTAAATATTTTAAATAAATAAAAGAATAATTATAATTTAAAATTTAAATTCTTGAAGACTCTAATTTTAACAACTTTTTTATAAGATATTTATAGACTTTATAAAACCAATTTGAATAATCAATCAAATTTTTTATTGTTAATCTTTATAAATTTTATAAAACTTGTAAACTTTATAATTTGATTATTTATTTTCAGTATTTAAAATTCATATTTACTAATAAAACTTTATAACTTTATTAAAATCCATTTTATAACTTTACAAGTTTTAATAAGTCTTTTCCATTTAGTTATTTGTTGTAACATGATTAATAAACTTTATAATTTTATGAAAAAGAATTATTTATCAATCAATAAGTTGATTACATATTTAATGTATTTGATCCATTTATTAAATAAATGAATCATGGAAGCTCAAAATGGGTTCGGGTTTGAGTTTTAACTTGGAAATATGGCGGATGTTACAGTCTCCCCTACTTTAAGAAATTCCGTCCCGAAATTTAATCACAAGGGGCTAATTTCAAGGAGACGAGAAGACTTGGATTTTATTTCACGTTCACAAGGGAACTCTTGAAGGCATTTAAATTCAACAAATTTAATTATGATGTTTTGCTATGCTTAAGTTTGTTCAATTTCATGATTCATGATTTCATGTGTTTCTTGGCAAAGGGTACAAGATCATTAGTTTAGAATTTTAATTGATAAACTTTTATATTCCATATGGTTCAAGACAATTAAGAATGTTTTATCACAAATACAGCACCAAGTTTTAGATCGATACGTAACTCGACTTAACGAACATGAGAAATAAGTTCAAGATATTTTTGGATGGGTTATAAATTTCATAAGAGCTTCTCAAGCAAATAAATTTAACAAGGTTTTTAGATGATCAATTCTTGTTTACTATTTCGTTGAGGTTTTCAAAGTTTCATTAGTTTAACATTGATACGAGAATCGTTTTTGTTAAGATTAAAGATCCAATTTAGAAGGAGAGCATCATTGTAATAGATTTTCAGGATAAGTGTGATTTTGAGGGGAAGGCATTTGGAAAGATTGTTAAAAGTCTTTACGAGAATTGAGTAATGATTTTTAAGATTCAAAAAGACAAGATCAAAGATAAGGCAATTTAAGATAACAAGGTGTTTCGAGTGTAACGTTCGGTTACAAACCAAAGCATTACGTTGACTTATCAAAGTATTAGGTCAACTACAACCTTAATGGAGACATGCGTACCTATAAGCGGACACTCACCCCAAGGGTTCCCAGGTAAGGTAAACGGATCCATCGGTTGATTTGGATTTATATGAATACCTTGCCTAGACAGAACACCTCGAGATACAGGCATCACGCTCTTCCAGCATTACATGTTTCAAGTTGTAGGACACAAACTTTGACGAGACTTGAAAATCACGAATAACAATTCAAATCTCATTTTGAAAACCATATGATTTAGGCACATAAGGCCTTAGAATATGATAAGATACGTGTGTGCATTGATAAGATTCAAGGTATAAGCATAAACACATAAGGCATATAATCACATAATCAAGTATAAACACATAAGGCACATAAAATCCTATCTAAGCATATGAAATACATGAGAGGACTCATGTGTGAGGGTACTTAGTTATAGTCTAGGTCATTTCATTTCTAATAACCTAAATCCCTATAACCATGGCTCTGATACCAATCTGTCACACCCCGACCGACGGCGGAATCATCGGAGCGGACGAATGGGAGACGATTGCTCATAGCACATGGAACTAATTAAGTTGAAATAATATTAAATGTCATTATTCATTAAACATTACAAGACAAATAAAATAATAACATAACAATCAACATACAACCAATAACATAAGTCTTTCAATTAGTCTAGGTCCAAGTCCTATATGAGCACGAAGTGGTCTTCAAGTATCAAACCTGAAACATGTTAAAAATAAAGGGTCAACTTTGAAAGTTGGTGAGTTCCCATGGTTTAAAAACACGCATATATTTATATAATAAAGGGTTACAAGTAGCAATTCATGTCCATGGTTACAAGTTAGCAAGCTTATAGAACACATACAGTTACAACAAAACCTCGACTTGATTACAAGTATATAAGATTGGCTAGGTGTATTTGGTTCCCATGATGAACAAGCATACGTCATCAGGAGTCGGCAATACATCGACTTTAGCACCAAATAGGCTTGTCAGGCCCAAAGATCTAAGACGTCGCCAGGCTAGCAATAGTTAATGATTGTAAACAAAATATGTATCTCATATAAGACTTACAATAACACAAATAACCATGACAAAAAGGTAAAGATGAATTGCATGTGCATTTACAAGTATCAAGATGTTTACAAGTGTAAATTTATAAGGTTAACATGTTTCACCCCAAAAGGTGTGAAATAAAGTAAAAAGGGGCATGGAGAACTCACATGGAAAACTCACAAGTATAGTGATGGTTGTAGAGTACATAAGAAAGCTTGGATGTCAAGAGTCAAATGTGATGTCCTGAATGATAAAAAAACAATAACTTGAGGTTGGAATTCATTACAAGAAGTTAGGACGTTTAGAGAATGCTAAAAAACGAAAGGTAGATTGAGAAAGATTATTGCATCAATTCTAGATTCTTGACAGAATGTTTGTATGTGTTTGAACAGGTTTTAAAAATAGAAAACGGTTTCATAAAATTATAAATATTTATCCTTGACTAGTTCAAAGTCTCCCGGACAACTTTCTTTCAGAAACAATTTTATGAAAAAGATCATTAAATAGGTCAAACAAGCAGCACAAGACAGAAGGTGCTGAAATGCGCACTTATCTTGTGAAGGCTATTGTTGAGTCTTCCGATTGAGTTTGAAGACGTATAAACTGTCGTTGAAAGCGTAATTCAATGAACGTTACATTGGAGTCTGAGTTTACTCAAATTTAGTTTGTTATGATCAAGTTATGATCGGTTGAAGTAAGATTATATTCTGCCAGAATTGTAGTAAGGCACTTATGTGCCCTTTTAAAATCGTCAAAGCATGAAACAGGTTAGATCAATTTATTATGTCAATATATGGTATATTAGTCTTCATTTGAGTTATAAAAATATTCTAAGTCTTTGGTATAGCCATCATTTAGAAAAATAATCTTGTGGAATAACCGAATGCGGCGGCATAGCCGTCCATATGCAAACGGGAGTCTTTGTTTATGTTAGTGTGTTGTTAGCTTGATTTAGGAATGTTAGTGATTGTTATAAGATTAGTGATTATTAAAATGTTAATGATCAAATTATAATGATCAAAATAAAAATAGATTTGGTAGAAGAAAGAATAATAGTAAGAACATAAAGTCATGAGAACAATTGGATGTTAGGATGATTAAAATGTATAATATAAAATAATAAAGGATTACCTTAGTATTAAGAATTCTTAAAATTTCTTGTAAAATAAAATTCTTCAAATTCATCATAACCAATGGATGAAAGAAAGATATGAGAGTGAGATTTTTAGAGAATGAGCAAATGAAAAGTGAGGCCTAAGCCTTGCTTTTATACTTGAGGTTAGGAGGAGGTTATGAATGGTGTTAATGGTGATTTATAAGTCTTTTAAAAGGGGGTTATGATTGGAATTTGAAATAAATATAAAATTAAATAATTTAATAAATAAAAGAATAATTATAATTTAAAATTTAAATTCTTGAAGACTTTAATTTTAACAACTTTTTTTAAAAGATATTTATAGACTTTATAAAACCAATTTGAATAATCAATCAAATTATTTATTTGTTAATCTTTATAACTTTTATAAAACTTGTAAACTTTATAATTTGATTATTTATTTTCAGTATTTAAAATTCATATTTACTAATAAAACTTTATAACTTTATTAAAATCCATTTTATAACTTTATAAGTTTTAATAAGTCTTTTCCATTTAGTTATTTGTTGTAACATGATTAATAAACTTTATAATTTTATGATTATTTATCAATCAATAAGTTGATTACATATTTAATGTATTTGATCCATTTATTGAATAAATGAATCATGGAAGCTCAAAATGGGTTCGGGTTTGAGTTTTAACTTGGAAAAATGGTGGATGTTACAACCTTAGATGTTGACAGTCCTCATCATGATGATGACCATACCCTTCTTCATAAGATGGTCAGGATCACTCAGACTTTCAAAGTGTCTTCTCATATCAAAGAGATCATGCAAAGGTAAGTTGAACATGTCTTGCCATGTGTTGACATCTTCACCACCTTGATCTTTGATTACATGCCATCTTTCTAGATTAGTAGTGAAGGACCAGGATAAGATGGGTCTTCCTGATACAAGAGGACCTACTTGACCTGGAGTTAGTTAAGCTGCCTCTTCATGCACTCTCTCAGGATGATTAGATTCTTCCTGATGTTTGGAGGTGGATGACTTTGACTTCTTCTTCTTCTTTGATTTGGGTCTTGAAGCCATCCTCTTCATCCTCTTTGGAAACTTCAACTGAGAAGACTGGCCTTCAGCACCATATTGCTCAGTCTTGTCTTTCTCAGTTGGGTCTACCTCCCTCACAGGTTCAGAAGGAGAGGGAGTTTGACCTTGCTGTGGATCATAAGATGAAGCTTGCTGAGGTTCAGCAGGAGGTCCAGGTTGTTTTGTCTCAAATTGTTCAACCTTAACCTCCACTTCAGGAGGGGCTTGACTTGGTGGGGAGTGTAAGTCAATGAGCTCTCCTCTCTTGATCTTCTGCTTGATCACCCGTATGTGCTCATCCATGGTGGTTACAGACATAGGGCCAAGTCTCCTTCCGGAGAATCCATAAAGCTTTAAGAAGCTTATCATCCTCTGCATGTCAACAGACTTCTTTTGACTCTTTTAGATGATAGCTCTTGACTTGGCTGCTTCTTCCCTCATCTTTCTCTTTGTTGCATTTTGTTATTTGAGTACTTGAAGCTCAAGTTGTTTGAGATACTCAAACTCAATATACTTAATGGACAAGGGAAGAAGTTTAGCTGCCTGGTAGAGTCCTATGGCACTCAGGTAGCTGATTTCATGTTTTGCCTATCAGATTCTTTATCTACCTGAGGTTGTGAGTTGCCACGGCCTTTTGCACAAGGCTTTCTTGAACTAGAGAGAGAGAGTGTAGGAACATGTTTGTACAAGCTTACACTCCCCACCAAGTCAAGCCCCTCCTGAAATGGAGTATTATGAAGTGGTGTGATTGCCATGAGAGCATGGGGAAGGAAGGGGGGGTCACGGATGGAACAAATGGTAAAGGGCTCCCCTTTAGATCTTGACTAATGCTTGTAAAAAATCTCGTTAGCCTATTATCATTTAGTGTAGGTATGTGTAGCAATGATGTTTTTGAGTTTTCATATAAAGGGGGCTGATTTGGGGTGAAAGATGATGATGATAATATGTATTTTGATATATTATACTTAAAAGATGTTAAAAGATTATTATTTAATTGGTTAGTCACATTTGACGTATCATTAAAAAGATGGTTATAATTAACTATATACCTTTTTGTAATCCATTTGGGGTTTCTAGTAGCATTATCTAGTCTTAAGTTTGTATCTTAATTCATCTGGTGCATGTTGGTAGTCGATGTGTTGCGGTTCTTTTAATTCAAGGTTCATATTTATATATATAGTAGTAAACCTTTATGATCATGAATATCTTTATCTTCGACATAAATTGTTGACTTTGAGTTGGTATTTGATGTTGATAGTGTGTTTTTGTGAAATACATTCAATATTCTTAACGAATTACGTCGGTTAAATTACTAATTGCAGGATCGAGATTTGTCACTTAACACTTACGTTTTCTCTCAAACTCACTTAATCACACTCGGTTTGATGATGCAGAATCCCTTCTAAGAGTTGGTAATCATATACTAAGTAACTTAGAACACATGAAGATAATTTTCAAGTTACTTGTATATATTACTTCTCAACTCAAAGTATTACAAGACTCTTACAAGCATATTACATAAGTTACAATGAGAAACTATATATACTATCACCTACAGCCGGATATACTTTGATACCAGCTGGAAACCTATGACTAAAGCAAATACTACATTGCTAAAGATAATGTATCTTAGATAAAATATTATCTAAGATATGGTAGTCATGATATGTCCATGACTTACCTTTTGTCACCAACTAAAGTTGGTAACTGTACTAACTGATAAGGAATGAACAGTGGAATAAAGTATGGTCAACTACATGGGTGTAGGAAAGCACCATGCACTATCTCAGAGATTTGTAGCGGAGTGTCATAATGGTTCTTAGTAGGTTCTTCCGAAGGTTAATTGGCTTCAGAAGAACAACATCTTCCGAAGCCACTTATACTTCGGAAGAGGCAAGTTCTTCCAAGGCTTGAGACATTCTTCAGGCCTTCATACTTCGGAAGTCATTGTCTTGATTTCTTCTAAGTGTTGATCTTCGGAAGAAGGAAGGCTTTGTATTCGGAAGTTGGAGTTTCACTTCGGAAGTTCCTTCAGACTTGGCCTTCGGAAGCTCAACATTTGCCTTTGGAAGTTCTTCATCAGTTGTACCAAAATTGTCTAAGTGTTTGTTTTGGTTGCACCAGCCTTACTTGAACCAACAAACTCCCCCTAGGCTGATGCTACCAAAACTTCACTTGTTTCTGCTTCACAAAACTTTCAGCACCAAGGAGAGAAGATATTTATCTGTCTCTTTGTTCTTCCCAGATGTGGTGCTGAGAAGTTTGTACAAATCATTCATAGACAGGAGATCCAGTCTGTCACTTTGAATGATATGCACCTTCTGTTGTGGCCTTCTGAAGAGTTATAGTTGACGAGAGTTGTACTCATACTCCCATCTAACTATAGACTCAAGTTCAGGACCTTCAACCATTTGAAGAAAGGCTTTGCCTTTGGTTGCTGATCCTTTCCTTTCATCTTTCTCTCTCAGCTTCAACTCTTCTTCAATCTTGGTCCTAGCGGTTAGCTCTGCCAGATGAAGACCGTTCAGATGATTTCTGATAAAAGCAGCTATCTCAGAGTTGGAGGGGGTTGGAGAATGGCTTCTCTGCTAACTCAGTAATATCAAACCTGCTTAAGTGTAGCAGAGATGAGGCATTAAGCCCGTTTATCTCGCCATCCTCTCTCTCAACAACAAAGTTGTGAGAAGAGTCTTCGAACCTCCACTAGATTATCTTCTTTCTTGGCACAAGGGGCTGACTTGGTACTGTAACGTCTCGTATTTTTTCGTCAAGTGAAAATTAACTTTGTTAAGTTCTTGTAAGGGTTATTTATGTCATTTATGAAACTTTGAGTGCTTGTTATGCATGTTGAGTTAAATCGGAAGTTAATGAAACATTTTGCTAAACATTGATAATAATAATAATAATAATATTAATATTAATAATAATAATAATGTTAGTAATAATAAAAGGGATAATAATAAATTATAATAAAAATAACAATAATAACAACTTAAGTAATAGTAACTATAATATTAATAACAATATTAATAATAATAATAAATAAAAGCTTAAAATTTAATAAAATACTTAAAAGTTAAACTTATATAAAGTTCAGAGGGTATATATGTAATTTTTGAAACTTGAATTTAAAGTTTCGAACATAAAGTAACAAACTCTAAACTATAGGGGCTATTTGTGTAATTTATTAAAGAAACCCAAACCAACCTCCCCAGCCCCGATTTTCCGGCTTGCTTTCCGGCCAATTTCCGGCGGCCTTCCGGCCACCCTAAAACCCCCAAACCTTGTCGATTCACGATCTAAAATCGTCTCCAAATCGACCTGGACACGTTTCGAGTTTAATTACACCATTAAATCAAAGTTAAAGCACCGGTTACAACCCGTTCGAGTGAATAACCGAAGCTCTTTAATCATCGAGCCGTTGTGACATTAAAAGTTAATAGAAATCTAATTAACAGAAACTAATCGATCATCTAATGATTCTTAAACTGTTAAGCAATATAATTTCATCTGGAAAGCGCTTGAAACCTTCATTCGATTTCCCCCTTCGCTGTGAACCTGCAAGCCAATTGAAAACCATCTTCCGGGCAACATAAGCATAAATTGACCGAGGTCTTTTAATCTTGTGCACCATTAAGCTCCTTGTGCAACAAATTTGGTTGGAATCATCGTTTGAACATCAAACAAGCTCCACGAGTTCGTGACTGTTCTTCGTCTTTCTCGTTGTCAATTCGATATCAATCAGGTAAGTTAAATACATCAACGGACTCGATTTTATGAGGGGAACAAAAGCCCAAAAGTTAATTGGGTTCACAATGTTGTTTTGATCTTCAATTTGGGGCTAAACAAATCTAGGGTTCTTAAGGATTTGGGGGTTTTTGCTAAAGTTTGTATTTAAGATTTAAAACGCGGTATCTATCGCGACTGAGGCCTTTGGTTCACTGGTTCCATGTTCACCTTCCAACTTAGAGGTCACGGGTTTGAACCCGGTGACCTCCAACATTTTTTTAGCTTGTTTTGCAACTTTTAAAAATATATAAAAAAATCTAAAAATTATAAAAAAATCATTTTATAAACTTCGTGTATTTCAAACCATTTAAATATTTTTATGTAATTTATTTATAAAAATATCCTTATATTTTATTTAAAATTCTAAAGTGAATGTTATAGTTAGTATATATTTTATAAAACTTAGACTCAAAATACTAGTTTATACAATTATTATTTCAACCATTGTTTGTTTAAGTTGTCGATTAAATCGTGTTCATTTTTTATTTAGTTACAAAACCTTAATTAAACTTTATGAATAATACAAAATTTTTATAAATGTTATTCTTATTCCATATTTTATAATATAAATAAATCGTTTTCACGAAAATATAATTGGTTTCATTTGATAAATATAATTGACAAAACCCCAAACATCAAATAGAACCCTAGCTCATAATAATTCGTTGAACTTAATATTAGACTTTAACCTTGTGCTTAAATATATTTAGGTGTCTTGTGACGATACGACTTGGAACAACGTTTATTATTAATCTTATTAATCTTCATATACTTATTTGACATGTGAGTTTCCTTTCCCTTTTTTATGTTTTTCACACTATTTTAGGATGAAACATAATACTTATACATCATACACTTATAAACGTTTGACACTTGTAAGCACTTGCAATTCATACTTTTGTCATGGTTATTTGTGTGTTGTAAGTGATTATATGAGATACATATTTGTGTGCAATCATTAACTATTGCTAGCCTGGTGACGTCTTAGATCTTTGGGCCTGACAAGTCTATTTGGTGCTGAAGCCGATGTATTGCCGGCTCCTGATGACGCATGCTTGTTCATCATGGGAACCAAATACACTTAGCCAATCTTATATACTTGTAATCAAGTCGAGGTTTGGTTGTAACGATATGTGTTCTATAAACTTACTAACTTATAACCTATGACATGAATTGCTACTTATTACCTTGTTATATTATGTATGAAACCTTGGAAACTCACCAACTATTTTTAGTTGTCCTTTTATTTTTATCATGTTTCAGGTCATGCCAAAGTTTAAAGTGATCTTTTGAAGCTTGCAATAATCTAGGATATGGACCTAGTTAGTGGAATAAAAGAATTATGTTTTGTTATGTTATGTTTGAACTTATTTCATGTTTGAGACTTATGTTTGTAATGCCTTTTGAAAGTTATAATTTTAATATTTACATTTAAATATAGCGTTATGTGGCTGTGAACAATTTTAACCCTCACATCTCGACGATTCCGCCGTCAAGGTTGGGGTGTGACAGATTGGTATCAGAGCCCATAACTATAGGGATTTAGGTTATTAGAAATGGTGACCTAGACTATAGTTTATGCGTGAACCTTATAGAATAATATTATTGTTCTTGTAAAAGTATATTGTTTTGCATGCTACATAATGTTATGCCATACTTATGTGCAACTTGATGCCTTAGCATAGGTTTGCCTTGTAATTGTTTAAACTTTGTTAATTGTCTCCCTAAACTTATCCTTGACCCTTTGACTCTCCCCGACAAATGAAACTATTTAATCTTATTCCCGACGACACGTGGAATCGTATACTTATGCTTATGACTTGGATCTTTAGACTTAAGAAATTTATGTGAGTCATAGACACCTGTATCCTAGTCTTCCTGGCAAAAGGCCCTCGGGCTAAGGCAAGCATATCGCATAAATCCTACGGGACTAGTTATGCTTACCTGGGGATTTCTGGGATGAGTGATAAACTATGGTCAACATACACAAGTTTCTAAGGCGAATGGGTCAATTTACCTTGACGTGTCAACGTTTCCAAATGGTAATGCGTTACCAAATGGAACCATTCCATGTGCCTTACAACTCTTGACTTATTCTTGTTTGAAATATATCCCTTGTTATTCTCTTTCTCGTGTCTAACTCATTTTGCATATTCCAGCATGTCTCGTCATCATAGAAAGCGTGGAAGTTCCGATCGTAAGCTAGCCACCATGATTGCTCGACAAATGGCTGCTGTCATCCCGACCTTGGTTGTTGAACTCAATAGCACCTTAATGACCAACGCTAGCAACAATGGAAATGGTCAAGGAGAGAATAGTGCTAACCAAGGACGCAACAACCAAACCTGCACTTTCAAGCATTTTAGCTCTTGCAAGCCCACTAGTTTTAGTGGCAAGGAAGGAGCCACTGGTCTTCTTGAGTGGTTCGAGAGCATGGAGAACACTTTTGTTAATTGTGAGTGTCCCGAGGCACTCAAAGTTCGTTATGCCACTAGTATGCTCCAACAAAGAGCATTCACCTGGTGGAATAGCGAGAAGAGAAACCATGGTGCTGAAGCTGTGATAGCACTTACTTGGGAAGAGTTCAAGAACATCGCCATCGCGAAGTTCTGCCCGAGAAGTGAATCGCAAAAGTTGGAAGAAGAATTCTGGAACTTGAAGCAAGATGGTGGTGATCATTTGGCCTACTCAACTAGGCATCATGAGTTGAGTATACTGCTGCCTCACATGGTCGACACTGTCCCCCGCAACATCGAGAAGTTCA
Source organism: Flaveria ramosissima (assembly GCA_025215565.1). NCBI lineage: Eukaryota > Viridiplantae > Streptophyta > Magnoliopsida > Asterales > Asteraceae > Flaveria > Flaveria ramosissima. The sequence goes on along the minus strand of CM046029.1, from coordinate 54,458,508 downwards.
TTAAGGGTGTACCACCCCAAATTCAAGATGATGTGGTGGGTAGCCGACACACAACTTTGGAAAAAGCCATTACTATCACCGCTCAACTCACCGTGAATCATATACGAGCGGGCACCATGTCTATGAAGGGTGCAAAGAAGGTGGAAAAGACGGCTACCGAGACCGTTAAGGAAACTAAAGCTGAACCATCTCACAACAAAAACAACAACAAGCGCAAGTTCACACCGGTGCGTAACTATGCTGTGGCTGCACCCAAACAACCCCAAAGACAACTTGTACCTGCGGCTGCACCTGTGGCACAAGTGCTTGGGGCTAGGGCCTATGCTGGTCCTCAACCTATGTGCAACACCTGTAGGTACCACCATCCGGGGAATCAACCATGCCGTATCTATACCTTATGCGGTAAATATGGTCACTTGGTGGCGACTTGCCACCATGCACCTAACAACGCCGCCGTGGTCACAAACCGTGTTTGCTACAACTGTGGGGAACCTGGTCATTTCCGGCCACAATACCCTCGTCTTGTGGGTAATGTTCCACAAGCCCAAGGACGTGCTTTCAACATCAACGCAAATCAAGCACAAGCAAACAACGATGTGGTGAATGGTATGTTAACTTACCTTTAACTTTTGTGACCTAATTCTTTTCATGCGTTACCTGCATCGTTAAATACCTTTAAAATTGAACAGGTATGTTCCTTATTAATAAAACTTATACCTAAGTCTTATTTGACTCTGGAGCCGATAAGAGTATTTTTTCGTTAGAGTTTGAACCCATACTTGCTAAGCCACATACGAAACTAGAAAGACCTCTCACCGTTGAAGTTGCCGATGGAGAACCGATCACAGTTGACGTCATTATTCGTGATTGCATCTTAAGTCTTGACACGCATGATTTTCTTATCGATCTTATTCCTATGAAACTTGGAAGTTTTGACGTCATCATTGGTATGGATTGGTTAGCCAAACACCATGCCTAAATCATTTGTTTCAGAAGTGCATTCGTATACCGTTACCCTCTGGAGATACTTTGAAAGTGTTCGGTGAAAAGTCTTCCAAAGGACTTAAACTCGTGTCTTGCACTCAAGCCCGAAAGTGCTTAAGCAAAAAGTATATGGCTTTCTTGGCTTACGTGGTCAACACGAAAGTCAAAGGGAAAGAACTTAAGGATGTCCCGATCGTACGAGACTTTCCTAAAGTATTTCCCGATGACCTTAGTGGTTTACCTCCCGTGTGTGAAGTCGAGTTTAAAATTGACTTGATACCAGGAGCAAACCCCGTGGCTAAGTCACCATATCGACTTGCACCATTGGAAATGCAAGAACTCTCTAGTCAACTTCAAGAACTATCCGAGAAGGGCTTCATTCGTCCTAGTTCTTCGCCTTGGGGTGCACCTGTTCTTTTCGTGAAGAAGAAAGATGGATCGTTTCGTATGTGCATGGACTATCGTGAGCTTAACAAGCTTACCATCAAGAATCGTTATCCTCTTCCTCGTATCGATGACTTGTTTGACCAACTTCAAGGAGCTGCTATTTTCTCGAAGATCGATTTACGTTCTGGATATCATCAATTACGAGTCCATGATGATGACATCCCAAAGACCGCGTTCCATACTTGTTATGGGCACTTTGAGTTTATGGTGATGCCTTTTGGTTTAACCAATGCTCCTGCTGTCTTCATGGATCTCATGAACCGAGTATGCAAGCCTTATCTAGACAAGTTTGTGATCGTCTTCATTGATGACATACTTATCTACTCCAAGTCCAACACCGATCATGAACTGCATTTGAGATTGGTTCTTGAATTGTTGAAGAAAGAGCAATTGTACGCGAAGTTCTCGAAGTGTGTCGAGGAAGTTCAATTTCTAGGACACGTGGTGAATAGCCAAGAAATTCACATTGATCCTGCAAAGGTGGAAGCTGTGAAGAATTGGTGTGTTCCTACAACTCCTACCAAAGTTCGTTCTTTTCTTGGTCTTGCTGGTTATTATTGGCGATTCACTGCCAACTTTTCGAGGATCGCGAAGCCGCTCACGTCTTTGACTCAAAAGAATAAACCATTCGAGTGGGGTTTCGAGCAAGAAGAAGCTTTTGAAGCGTTAAAGCACAAACTGTGCACTGCTCCTATCTTGACCCTACCCGATGGAAATGATGATTTCATCGTATATTGTGATGCATCAAAACAAGGCCTTGGTTGTGTTCTCATGCAACGAGGAAAGTTCATAGCTTATGCATCGAGACAATTGAAGGTCCATGAGGTGAATTACACAACTCATGATCTCAAGCTTGGAGCTGTCATTTTTGCCTTAAAGATTTGGAGACATTACTTGTATGGTGCTCAATGCATTGTCTACACCGATCACAAAAGCCTTCAACACGTTTTTAATCAAAAAGATCTCAATATGAGACAACGTCGTTGGATGGAGTTGATTAGTGATTACGATTGTGACATTCGATACCATCCTGGTAAGGCAAATGTTGTAGCCGATGCATTAAGTCGAAAGGTTCATAACAAGATGATTTCGTTCCAAGAAATTCGCGATCGACGTCAATGGTTTGACACCTTAGGAGAGTTCGACACTGAAATTCGACCAGATGTCAATGAGGCTACTGTACTGCTACAAAACTTGAGAATAGATAGTGAAATCGAGTCTAGTATCTTGGAGGCTCAACAAATGTTGCAACAAGAAGGAAGAATGAAGGATGAACTGGAGCATAATCTTCTAACCCAATTGGAAACAAAACCTAATGGATTGATGTACTTTGCGAATCGAATTTGGGTTCCAAACCGTGATAACCTTCGTACCTTTATCATGAACGAAGCTCATCAAACTCGTTATTCTATTCATCCTGGTTCCGATAAGATGTACATGGACCTGTTAAGGATTCCTGAAGTCTGATGCAACCCAAAACAGCCTAAGTGTCTCACAGCAACATGCACTAAGTACTGAAGTGAAGAATGCTTCGGAAGTTTTACACAAAGCATTAGAAAATACTCTAAGTGTAAAATCTTCCGAAGCCAAGACCAATATCTTCCGAAGCCAAACATGAAGTCTTCCGAAGCTTCAGAGACAAAGTCTTCCGAAGCTTCAACCTATGAAGACAGATTTCTTCGAAGACTTTTAGTACACATGCTTTATCTGATGTACTGTTCCATAAAGCACCTTTTCCGCTGCATCTCTGTAAAGTCACCAACTTACATGAGTTGGTGAAAGGGTCTTGCTTTTGGTAACTGTACATTGAGGTCTTGAGTCTTCAACTTTCACTTTATGTACTTTATCCTTTTTGTATTGTATAAGGATGTGAGCTATGGCATGTCATAGTCACAAGGTCAAAAGGCAGATATGCCTTTTGATCCTACAATTGATTTTGTTAGTGTCTAGTCAATTGTATCCAGCTGGCTTTCAAAGTATAGCCGGCTGTAGGTTGTAGTATAAGTATTTCAAGTTCTTGTATCTTTTTTTATGCTTTGTAACACTTGTAAAAGAACTTGAGAAAGCAATATACTGCCTCCTTGAAACCCATACTCTCTTGTTCTGTCTCTTGCTTTACTTGTGTTCTTTGTATCACCTTTGGTTACCCAGTTCACTGTTTGATTAGAGCTTAGTTAATCTCCTCATTGTGTTGTTGTGTTGTAATTGTGTTTAAGCCCTTAAACGGTCCTGCAATTGGTATCAGAGCTTTCCAGGCTCTTGATATAAGATCTAACCATCTTAAGATCCCTCACACACACAAAAGCTAAACTCTTCAAATGGCTGCCATCTCAAAGACTGATATGGAGACTGGAACCATGAACAAATCCCCACTGATCACTCTTGATGATTTTGACACCTGGTGCATGAGGATGGAAGGCTTCATCAGGTCTCTTGATTCAAGAATGTGGGAATCTGTTGAGAATGGACCTTTCATACCCAGCACCCCCTCTGCTACTGGTGCTGGTATGATTCCTAAAGATGTGGCCAACTACTCAGATGAAGATAGAAAAAGAGTAGAGATTGACAGGAAGGCCATGACTGCTCTTCAGACTGCTCTCCCAAACTCTGTATACAGAGGTTTTAAGAAGTGCAAGACAGCCAAACAGCTGTGGGATGCACTGAAGCTGATGTATGAAGGCTCCTCTGAAGCCAAGGAGAACAAGAAAGATCTTCTGAAGCAGCAGTTTGAAAATTTCACCTTCAAAGCAGGTGAGACCATGACCCAACAATACTTCAGGTATGTTGAGATTGTGGATACCCTAGTGGATGGAGGAGTTCCTCTTGAGAACAGGGACATTGTAAGGAAGTTCATGTCCTCACTTCCTAGGCAATGGACACACTATTGTGTGGTGATCAAGAGGACTGAGAACCTTAAGACTCTTACTCTTACAGAGTTGTATGGGATTCTCAGTGGATACCAGATGGAGATGAACATGCAAGGTTCATCTGGCAACTCCAACAATCAAATGGGTTCAGCCCTTCATGTGGTTGAAAGGGACAGCATAGAACCCTCAGCATCATCTCTTATGCTACCCTGACAACTCACAAAAGGGTCCTTTCATCACCTTCCCGGAGACACCAAGGGAGAACTTTACTCAAGGAAGCCCATTCCAAGAGACAAGTTCTTCTCAAGCCTTTGTGTCTGCAGATGAAAGCTGTGGGAATTATCTCTTCACTCTTGAAGACCTGGACTGTATCCATCCAGATGACCTGGACTGGAATACATGGAGATAGTTCAGCAGATGGCTCTCCTCACTCACAGAGCCAAGAAGTTCTACAAGAGGACAGGAAGAAGATTTCCAAGCAATGCTACCAGTAGTAAGTTTGGGCTGGATAAAAGCAAAGTTAAGTGTTACAACTGTAACCTTATGGGTCACTTTGCCAGGGAGTGTAAGGCACCTAAAGCAAATGGGGGCCAAACACAACCCAGACCAAACTTACTGACAAAGCTCCTCAGCTGAGAAGACAAAGCAACATGCTGCTGTTGCTGTTGAAGAAGGAGGCTTTGACTGGAGTTTTCAGGTGGAGGATATGCCTCCAAAACCAAGCACTGATGGCTGACCATGATGAAGCCAAGGTATTGGAACATCTTTGCTCCCTGAATGCATTGCTAAAGTAAATAGATACAGGTCCTATAACCTAGAGATGAGATCTGATCTTGAGTCATTAAACATATTAAAATCTGATTTTAGAAAGTCTGAAAATGATTACAAGTTAAAGATAGAGGACTTGGAGAAAACCATTTCAGTACTAAAACATGAACATACAGATTTCAGAACTCAGATCCAAGATCTCATCACTAAGTTAACTGAGTGCCAGGCTGAGCTTGTGATCAGCAAAGCCAAGGCAGAGAAGAGTGTTCTTGAAGAAGAGACCTTCAAGAACATGATATCCTCATCCCTGCACAACAAGGTTTGTTATCAAAATAGACAGGGACTGGGATCAAATGAGATAGCTCCTCCACACACAATCTTGTCTGTAAGATCTCCTAGGTGTGGAACTTGTGAAGATGAGCTTCCTCTCATAGATCCTGTAAGTGAGGATGATGAAGAAGTGATAGTGAAGAATTCCTCTGAGAAGAGTGAAGAAGAGGATTCTTCCAAGGGCCACTATCCTTCTGAGGAGAAGAAATCAACTGTGATGACCAAGTCCAAAGAAAGAACTTGATCAGAAAGAGCAAAAGGAAAGCAAAGAAGGCTCAAGAAATCAAGGCTACTTTTGATGCTAAGCAGAAAAAGTTTTTATCTCTGCAGGTTTCAAAGTAGTAAGGACTGAAGACATCAACCAAGACTCCTCAGCTAAGAGTCATGGTTCTTGTTCAAATCATCTCAGTGCCAAGAAGAAGACTGAGCTGCTGTGTACCACTGCTGCACAGCCTGGACCATCAAACTCCAAGAACAGTTCACAGCCCAAAGGAACTGTCTCAGCATCTACCAAGATGAAGGTGGAGAAGGGATGTGACCAAAGCCAGTCTTGCTCTCAAAGGGAGACTTCTTTGAAGAAGAAAATGTTATGTGTTATGTGTGAAAGTACTTCTCACATTGCTAAGGATTGCCCATACAATCCTAAAAGTACTGTCCACATGACTAAAACAAAGACTTCAAAGAGTCTCAAGAAGTCTCAAGCTTCGGAAGGAAAGTCTGTTTCCTTCGGAAGCTCCAAATCAAAGAAGAAGGTAAATGGAAAATTACCTTCGGAAGCAAAGTTGGTCTCGGAAGAAAGGAGTTCTTCCGAAGCACTAAAGTCTGCTGCAGTGACTGTAGATTCTTCCGAAGGATCAGTCATCAAAACTTGTGAAGTTCCAAAAGCTTCTAAGGTTTTGAAGGTCAAGTCCAAGACTCCAAAGGTGGTGTGGAAGTCTAAGAAAGACCAAATGACTGAGGTTTCTCCATCAACAACAGCTGAAGATCCCCATAGTACAACCATAGGATCTATTACTGTTGCATTACCTTCTATTAATTAATGAGCCCAAGACAAGTAAGGCTTGGGTTTCCAAATGTAACTAATCATTTCTCTGTGCAGGAACAGCTCAAGACCAACAGGAATGTCTGGATAATTGACAGTGGCTGTTCCAGGCACATGACAGGCAATAGGTCTCTACTCCATAATTTTGAGAGAATTGATGGAGGACCAGTTGCTTTTGGAGGAGATGAAGGTGGTTACATTTCTGGAAGGGGCAAGGTCACAAATGGTAAGCTCAGCATTGAGAAGGTAAACTTTGTTAAGGAGCTTGGGTACAATCTTCTGAGTGTATCCCAATTTTGTGATCAGAGTCATAACATGCTCTTTACTGAGCATGAGTGCATTGTTCTCAAACCTGGTGTGGTCATTCCTCATGAGCATATCCTGCTCAGAGCCCCCAGGAAAGGGAACATGTACAAGATGGATTTGCAAGAAACATCTCCCTCAGGAGAAGTTTCATGCTTTCTATCTAAAGCAAATAGTGATGAGTCTTTCCTATGGCATAAAAGAATGTGCCATGTAAACTTTAAGAACATGAATAAATTAATTAAACATGATCTGGTAACTGGAATGCCAAAGAAAGAGTTTACTAGTGATGATCATTGTGTGTGCATGCCTGAAAGGGAAGCAACACAAGGTATCTCACAAGCCTAAGGAAAAGAACTCCATCACTACTCCCCTACACTTGTTACATATGGATCTCTTTGGCCCCACCAGTGTAATGAGTTTAGGAAGGACCTCTTACTGTCTGGTGATCACAGATGATTTTACAAGATTCACTTGGGTCTTCTTCCTTAGAACTAAGGATGAAACCCCTGAGATTCTGAAGAATTTCATCTTAAAAGTTGAGAATCAATGTGATCACAAGGTCAAAACCATAAGATGTGATCAAGGAACTGAATTCAAGAACCAAATCCTTGATGCATTTTGTGATGAAAAAGGTATTACAAGACAATATAGTGCTCCCAGGACTCCTCAGCAAAATGGAGTTGCTGAGAGGAGAAACAGGACACTTATTGAAGCTGCAAGAACTATGTTGTCTGACTCTAAACTGCCTATCACCTTCTGGGCAGAGGCAGTCAATACTGCTTGCTATGTGCAAAACAGAGTTTTAGTAGTTAAGACACATGGTAAGACTCCTTATGAACTTTGGCACAAGAGAAAACCTTTCATTGGTTTTCTCAGGTCATTTGGATGTCCCTGCACCATCTTGAATACCAAAGATCAAATTGCCAAGTTTGCTGAGAAATCAGATGATGGACATTTCATTGGATACTCTTCTCAAGCTAAAGCTTATAGAGTATACAATCTCAGAACTAGAATTGTTGAGGAGTCAGCCAATGTGACTTTCAATGAGCACACTCCTTGTGTGGCTGGTTCTGGTCCGGATTGGCTGTTTGATCTTGATTTAGTTACCAACTGTTTTAACAAATCTTGTGAGCATGTTTCAGGATCTGCAGAAAATCTAAATACAGGTGATCCTGATCCAAGATTTGAGCTAGGAAGACCTTCAACTCATACATCTTCAGCTCCAGTTGGAACTACTTCAGCAAATGAGGTTTCTATCAGCACAACAATGACAAATTCAGCTGATACATCTGGCATGCCTTCAAATTCCAGCTCAGAGGCCTCTCAACCAGATAAAGACACCTCACTTGTAGAAGACAACAATGGTGATGGTGATAGTGATCAGGAATTTCTTGATGCTAATAACCATACCATAGATGACAACATCAATGATGTCTCACACTCATTGGATCAAGTTAATCTTGATAAGTGTGATAATGTGGAGGGTGAATCTTCAAGACCAGATTTAAATTTCTCAAATTTAGATCTTTCTCAACAACTTGCTGTGATCCCTCAGCTAAGGATCCACAAGTCTCACCCACCACAAACATCATTGGAGATGTTGTCACAGGGGTAAGAACAAGAGGACAAACCCATGAAGCAAATGTTTGTCTTCACTCTTGTTTCTTATCTCAGATAGAGCCAAGAAAGTTGATGAAGCTCTAAAGGATGGAAGTTGGGTTGAAGCTATGCAACAAGAGCTGCTTCAATTCAAAGGCAGAAAGTTTGGAACCTTTGTCCTCTTCCTCATGGGAAGACTACCATTGGAACCAATGGGTTTTTAGAAACAAGAAGGATGATAGGGGAATCATCATCAAGAACAAGGCAAGACTAGTTGTTCAAGGATACACACAAGAAGAAGGGATTGACTACACTGATGTCTTTGCTCCTGTAGCAAGACTAGAAGCTGTTAGGATATTCCTGGCATTTGCTGCATCCAAGAACTTCAAGGTCTACCAACTTGATGTAAAGTGTGCTTTCTTATATGGAGTGATTGATGAGGAGGTTTATGTCAAACAGCCACCTGGTTTTGTAGACCCTGATCATCCTGATTATGTCTGCAAGCTTGACAAAGCTCTTTATGGGCTGCATCAGGCACCCAGGAAGTGGTATGAGACACTATCTAAGTATCTCTGTAAGCATGGATACAGAAGAGGTACTATAGATGGAACTCTCTTCATCAAAGGACAGGGAAATGACTTATTGCTGGTTCAAGTATATGTTGATGACATCATCTTTGGTTCAACTAATCCAAAGCTCTGCAAAGACTTTGAGAAGCTGATGAAAGACAGATTTGAGATGAGTTCAATGGGAGAACTCAACTTCTTTCTGGGAATTCAAGTGAAGCAGGTTGAAGATGGCATCTTCATAAGTCAGTCAAAGTATGTTCAAGACATACTCAAGAGGTTCAATATGACTGATTGTAAGATTGCTAAGACACCCATAGCCAGAAACCACTCCCTTGGTCCAGATCTTGAGGGGGAGTGTGTAGATGAGCACTTATACAGGGCTATGATTGGGTCTCTTATGTATCTTACAGCTAGCAGGCCTGATATCATGTTTGCTACATGTATTTGTGCAAGATATCAAGCCAACCCTAAGATGTCTCACTTAATCACTGTGAAAAGGATTTTAAGATACCTCAAAGGTGCTTCAACACTTGGTCTATGGTATCCAAAGAATCCAAATTTCAATCTGTATGCCTATACAGATAGTGATTATGGTGGTTGCAATATGACTGCAAAGTCTACATCTGGGGGATGTCAATTCCTTGGTGGAAGGGTGGTCTCATGGCAATGCAAGAAACAATCCTGTGTGTCTGCATCAACTGCTGAGGCTGAATACATTGCTGCTGCAAGCTGCTGTGCTCAAGTGCTTTGGATTCAAAATCAGATGCTGGACTATGGATTTAACTTCAAAGAGACTCCTATCCACATAGACAACAATAGTGCTATCTCTATCACTGAGAACCCTGTGCAGCACTCAAGGACCAAACACATCAACATCAGGTATCTTAATAAGAGATAACTATGAAAAAGGATTAATTAAACTAGTCAAAGTTCATACAGATGAACAATATGCTGATCTGTTCACAAAAGCTTTTGATGAACAGAGATTTAAGTATCTGATATCAGCTATTGGGATGATTAACTTTGAGTAGACTTTTATTAAAACTAATTCTAATTATTCTTCTTAAAATATGTGTGTCCTAAGTTGTCTAGTTCATCACTTTCATAAGCTCATGTTTTCTTTGGATGTAAAATTCTTTTTGAAGACTTTCCTTAGATTCTTGAAAATTTTTGATACTTCGGAAGATAAAATTTTATCTTCGGAAGAAAAACATGTCTTCAAAATAAATAACTGTCTAAGAGATTTTACCTTCGGAAGAAGTCAAATTCATCTTCCGAAGCTTAAAATTCTTATCTCAGACACTTATTTATTTTTAAGAACCTTTTCCTTCCGAAGCAAAATTAACCTTCGGAAGCTTTGTTTATTTCTATACAAAGCATTCAAGGGTTTATTTCTCTTCCGAAGCATAAATCTTCAAGACTCTCAGGAAAATCTTCCGAAGCCATTTTAGCTTCGGAAGCTTTTTAAATCAAAACTTCCGAAGACAAATAAACTTCGGAAGCTTTTCGAATTCCAAGAAAACTACTTTTTGAGCAAAAGTAAACTACCTTTTCAGAGGTGGGACCGACTTCGGATTTCAAAGTTTATCCTCTTTCATTAACTTTGGTTCAAATCCCTTTCATATAAATACCCAACGGTTCCCCCTCTTTCCCACTATCTTCCTCAATTCTACTGTTTCTCTAACCTAATTCTCTAAACCGCCTTTGCTTTCTACCTTTCTTCACCCTTAAGCTTCTGAAATGGCCAACCTTAACCGCAGCAGAAACAACCCTGATTTCTCCATGCAACTACACAGGCAACATAATCAAGTTGCTCTGTTAAGCTCTGAGAAAGATGCAAGTTTCTCAGAGATTTGCCAATTCTTGACTCTGTCAAACTATTTCACCTCCCTGACCATTGATCCTACTCTATATGAGGATCATTTGCTTGAATTCTGGAAGACCTGCCAAGAGGTCATTATGGATGGGGAGAAGGCACTGTCTGCCACAGTGCAAGGGAGGACAATCTTCATCACTCCGGCCATCATTAACCAACATCTACAGCTGGATGATGAAGAAGGTGAGGTGTCCTTCCCAAAAGAAGCTGTTAATCATTCTTTTGAGCAGATGGGCTATGAGGGAGATTTCTCTGTAAAGACCTTTAGGAAAGGGAAGGTCTCATCCCAATGGAAATTCCTGCTCCATGTGGTTATCCACAGCTTGTCAAACAAGCATGGTGGATGGGACCAGATTCCTGAGGATCTCTCCTTTATAGTTCATGGAATGGTTCAGGGGTCAAGTTCAGGTATTCACAATTTGTCTATACTAATTTACTTGCAAACTTAGACTCCTTAGAGTATTACATGTTTCCTAGATATGTTCAACACATTCTCAACTGTGAACTGGGCTCACAGTTGAGGGAAACAGGTAATATTCTTAAATTGGGACAGATGAAGCCCGGCATCTTTAAAATAATGAAGAAGCCAACTGTAGGCTTCTCTGGGGTAGAAACAGCCCTAGTCCCAAAAATGTTAGAGCTCATTGCTCAAGGTGACAACCTAGCAACACAAGCTAGTGTTGAACCCACACCTCTTTTGTCCCTACCATTAAAAAGACCAGAAATCACCCTCACCTACCAAAGAAAATCCAAACGAACCCCTGCTCAGGCTATTGAGTCTGTGCAGGCCCCCAAATACTCAACCTTACAGGAAGAAGTGGACACTAGAGCTCCCACTTCTCCTGAGGAGCAAACCACTCCCATTACTTCACCTATCAGGGCTGAGGTTCCTCAAGCTCACCCTGATGAGCTCAATAGCCCAACAACCTTAAGCCTTCACTCTGAGTCTCAACACTCAGTGGACAACCTTCAGGGGACAGCTACCATCCCCAGCCTTTGGATCTACCAACCAATTCCCAACCTATCCTTTTACACTGATGAAGACTTAGGATTCAGTGAGTACCATGAGTCTCTCTTCTCCTCCCCTACTCAAAGAGAGATGAGTACCTCTGACTCTCCTCAGTCTATCCCCCATCAGTCACCTATTACTGAGGTGGACACTTCTGAACCTGTTCAGGATGTCCATATGGAAGAGGCTCTCACTTTTGAAAGTGATTACATCATTAAGACCTCAACCATGGCAACTCAGCCCATTGGCATCTCAACTGAGGCTGCCAGTGAGCAGAGGAAAACCAGCAGCCAAGAAACTCAAGCTGGTGGTGAGAGAGAGGACTTTGGTCCAATCATCTCATCCCCCAATGAATCTTCTGATGAAGATGAGGGGAATTTGAGACTAAAGGTGCAAAAACTGTCCAAAAACATGCACCTATTTAGTCTCTAAGGTTAGTCACTTGGAATCTCAGGTGACTACCTGACAAACAGGGTCAATGATCAGCAACTCCAGATTTCATATCTGCAGGAAAAACTAGCTGGGAGACCTTTAAGGAGAGCTCAACCAGGAACACAAGAACCTGTGGAAGTGATTGACTTATCCTCCAGCTCACCTATGCAAGTGGGTGATGCTACCAAAAAGGGGGAGAAAGTTGTTACAACCACAGAACCTGGGAGTTCTTCAGAGAGAATGGACATAGAGGACTCACCATCCTCACTTGCTGTTGTGCATTCTCAGCAACTTCCTCAAGTTCACATTAATGTGGACTCTATAGACTCTCTCATCAGGAGTCTCTTTGAGGAAGGTATACCAAGGGCTGTCTCATCTCCACCACTAGGAACTGGCAATCACATCATAAGGTGGAGGTATGATGATGACAGGAGAGCCCTCATACTTCAAAGAGTTCAAGGCCAACAAGAAGTTTTTCAATTCCAAAGCCTGAGCTTTTATGAAAGACTGGATTTAGTCAACTTGCCACTTGTCAATCCAAGCAATTCAAGACAAGCTGACAGGCTGGCTCAAAGAATCCAAGACAGGATCCTTGCAGAGTTCTCTCTAAGAAGGAGACTTAGGCAATCAGGCAATGTCATCGGTCAACTGGATGTTGAGGTGGACCCTAAGATTAGTTTCATAGGGGAAACCTTGACTGAAGGCCCAGTGACAGAACCTGAGACCCCTGTCTCATCATCAACAACTGCTGCTGAGGTCCAAACTCCATCTGAGACACCTGCTGGTGAAGGTGTTTCTCAGCCTCTCTCTGGCCAGAGCATGGAAGCTACTCCAAGCAATGAAGGCCAAGCTTCAATCCACCCTGAGTCACAAAGGTCTGTTGGTGACAAAGGGAAAAGGATAATGACTCCTGAGGAAATTGAGGAGGAAGAGAGAGAGAGGAAAAGGAGACTAAGGGGAGAAAGTTCCACTGGGTCATCTAGCTTCATGCAAGCTGCAATCAGGGCTGCTCCCAGACCAAATACTCAAGATGATGAGTTAAGGGCAGTCAGGATTACCTACTTACAGACCAGGAACTATGACATTGATGAGATCATCTCCCTCCCCTTAGAAGAACTAAATGAACTGGCTGACAGAGAAGTGTCAAGAGAGTTGAAGGAGAAAGAGGATGCAATGATACTTCTCCAACTCAAAGAGGAGAAGAGACAGAAAAGACTTTACAAGCATGCTCCTACTCTCTCACCAGTTCAAGAAAGTCCTGCACAGGAAGATGTGGCTCCACAAGAACCTCAGGTAGATAAAGAAGAAGATAGGATCAAGATGATCAACTACCTGAGTGCCACAGGCTTCTATCAGGCAGATGCACTTCTCCCTTTGTCCTATGACTTCATTGAGTTCGAGTATCTAAAGCAACTTGAGCTTGAGTTAGTCAAGGAAAGAAAGACAACCAAAAGGAAACTAAGGGAAGAAGCTGCAAAGTCAAGGGCCATCATTCAAAAGAATGCAAAGAAGTCTGCTGACAGACAAAGAATGGTGAGCTTCTTGAAGCTGTATGGATTCTCCGGAAGGAGACTTGGCCCCATGTCTCTATCCACCATGGATGAGCATATTAGGGTGATCAAGCAGAAGATTAAAAGTGGAGAACTCATTGACTTGCACTCTCTTCCAAGTCAAGTCCCACCTGAAGTGGAGGTCAAGTTTGAACAACCAGAGACACCTCAACCAACCTCCAGCTGAGCCTCAGCAAGCTTCATCTTCTGATCCTAGGCAGGGTCAAACTCCCTCTCCTTCTGAACCTGTGAGGGAGGAACACCCAACTGAGAAAGACACTGATGATCAACATGGTGCTGCAGACCAGTCTTCTCAGTTAAAGACATCCAAGAGGAAGAAGAGGATGGCTTCTAAACCAAAGACTAAGAAGAAGCCAAAGTCATCTACCTCTGCACCTCAGGCTGAATCAGATCAACCTGAGGAAGTGCATGATGAGGCAGCCCAATCAACTCCTATTCAAGTGGCTCCTCTAACTAGTGAGACACCCATCTTGTCCTGGACTTACTCTACCAATCCAGAGAGATGGACTGTTATCAGAGATCAAGGTGTTGAGAATGTCTACTCATGGCAAGACATAATCAACTTACCTCTGCATGATCTCTTTGAGATGAGAAGATACTATGAAAGTCTTGATGATCCTGACCATCTCATGAAGAAAGGAATGGTCCTGATTGTACTGAAGACTACCAACATTTGAAGATCTTCCAAGTGTTTTGGTAGCATCAGCCTAGGGGGGGTTTGTAAGGATTCCTGAAGTCTGATGCAACCCAAAACAGCCTAAGTGTCTCAGCAACATGCACTAAGTACTGAAGTGAAGAATGCTTCGGAAGTTTTACACAAGCATTAGAAAATACTCTAAGTGTAAAATCTTCCGAAGCCAAGACCAATATCTTCCGAAGCCAAACATGAAGTCTTCCGAAGCTTCAGAGACAAAGTCTTCCGAAGCTTCAACCTATGAAGACAGATTTCTTCCGAAGACTTTTAGTACACATGCTTTATCTGATGTACTGTTCCATAAAGCACCTTTTCCGCTGCATCTCTGTAAAGTCACCAACTTACATGAGTTGGTGAAAAGGGTCTTGCTTTTGGTAACTGTACATTGAGGTCTTGAGTCTTCAACTTTCCACTTTATGTACTTTATCCTTTTTGTATTGTATAAGGATGTGAGCTATGGCATGTCATAGTCACAAGGTCAAAAGGCAGATATGCCTTTTGATCCTACAATTGATTTTGTTAGTGTCTAGTCAATTGTATCCAGCTGGCTTTCAAAGTATAGCCGGCTGTAGGTTGTAGTATAAGTATTTCAAGTTCTTGTATCTTTTTTATGCTTTGTAACACTTGTAAAAGAACTTGAGAAAGCAATATACTGCCTCCTTGAAACCCATACTCTCTTGTTCTGTCTCTTGCTTTACTTGTGTTCTTTGTATCACCTTTGGTTACCCAGTTCACTGTTTGATTAGAGCTTAGTTAATCTCCTCATTGTGTTGTTGTGTTGTAATTGTGCTTAAGCCCTTAAACGGTCCTGCACCTGCGTGGTCAATATTGGTGCCTGGAATGAGAAAAGATATAGCGACTTATGTAGCTAAGTGCCTCACAAAATGTAGAGGTTAAGCGAACATCAACGTCCAAGTGGATACTTGAACAAACCCGAGATCCCTATGGGAAATGGGAAACATATATCCATGGACTTCGTAACCAAGCTACCTCGAACCTCCCGTGGACATGATAGCATATGGGTAATCGTTGACCGATTGACCAAGTCGGCACATTTCATACCCATACGTGACACTTACAAGACATCAAGGTTGGCTCGATATACGTGATGAGATTGTAAGTCGTCAGGGGGTACCTCTGCACATCATACCGACCGAGATGCTCGTTTCACTTCACAATTTTGGTCGTCTATGCAAGAACTCTTGGTACTCAATTGGATCTAAGCACGGCTTACCATCCTCAACTGATGGTCAAACCGAGCGAACGATCCAAACCTTGGAGGATTTGCTATGCCTTTGTGTCCTTGACTTTGGTGGTGATTGGGACACGCATCTACCGCTCGTGGAATTTTCCTATAACAATAGTTACCACTTGAGTATCAAGATGGCACCGTTCGAAGCACTTTATGGTCGTTAAATGTCGTTCACGATCTGCTGGACCGAATGGTGTAAACTTCATCACTGGTCCTGAACTCATACAAGAAACGACCGATAAAGTCTCTATAATTCGCAAGAACCCTGAAGTGGCAAGAAGTCGACAAAAGAGCTCTATGCCGATAAACGACGTAAGCCATTGGAGTTCCCAGTTGGGGATATGGTTTCTTCTTAAGGTTTTACCGTGGAAAGGTGTTGTTGCTTTGGGGAAGAAACGGTTAAACTGGCTCCGAGATTTGTAGAACCTTTCAAAATTCTGAAAGGATTGGGAAAGTGGCTTATAAACTGGAACTACCTTCCGACCTTAGTGGGGTTCACCCTGTGTTCAACGTCTCAAAATTGAGGAAGTTTTGGTGACGAAAGGTCTACATGTTCCATTGGATGAAATCCAGATTGACGAGGTCACTACATTGTTTGAGAAACCCGTTAAAAATCATGGACCGCATTATGAAGAAGACTAGAACCACAACAAACCCCAATCGTCAAGGTTCGTGGGAGAGATAAACGTGGCGCCGAATTTACTTGAGAACGTAAGGAGCACATGAAGAAGAAATACCCATTTTTATTCGTATAGTTTCATTCTTAATTTCGGGATGAAATTCTTTAAGTTGGGGAGACTGTAACATCTCGTATTTTTTCGTTAAGTGAAAATTAACTTTGTTAAGTTCTTGTAAGGGTCATTTATGTCATTTATGAAACTTTGAGTGCTGTTATGCATGTTGAGGTTAAATCGGAAGTTAATAAACCATTTTGCTAAACATTGATAATAATAAGAATAATATATTAATATTAATACTAATAATAATGTTAGTAATAATAAAAGGGGGATAATAATAAATTATAATAAAATAACAATAATGACACTGATGTAATAGTAACTATAATATTAATAACAATATTAATAATAATAATAATAAATAAAAGCTTAAAATTTAATAAAATACTTAAAAGTTAAACTTAAATTAAGTTCAGGGGGTATGTATGTAATTTTTGAAACTTGAATTTTAAGTTTCGAACGTAAAGTAACAAACTCTAAACTACAGGGGCTATGTATAATTTATCAAAGAAACCCAAACCAACCTCCCCAACCCCGATTTCCGGCTTGCTTTCCGGCCAATTTCCGGCGGCCTTCGGCCACCCTAAACCCCCAAACTTGTCGATTCTGATCTAAAAATCGTCTCCAAACGACCTGACACGTTTCGAGTTTAATTACACCATTAAATCAAAGCTTAAAGCACCGGTTACAACCCGTTCGAGTGAATAACCGAAGCTCTTTAATCATCGAGTCGTTGTGACATTAAAAGTTAATAAAAATCTAATTAACTGAAACAAATAGATCATCTAACGATTCTTAAACTGTTACCCAACATAATTTCATCTGGAAAGCGCTTGAAACCCTCATTCGATTTCCCCCTTCGCCGTGAACCTGCAAGCCAATCGAAAAACCACCTCCGGGCAACATAAGCATAAATTGACCGAGGTCTTTTTAATCTTGTGCACCATTAGAAGCTCCCTGTGCAACGAATTTGGTTGGAATCATCATTTGAACATCAAACAAGCTCCACGAGTTCGTGTCTGTTCTTCGTCTTTCTCGTTGTCAATTCGATATCAATCGGGTAAGTTAAATACATCAACGGACTTGGTTTTATGAGGGGAACAAAAGCCCTAAACTTAATTGGGTTCACAATGTTGTTTTGATCTTCAATTTGGGGCTAAACGAATCTAGGGTTCTTAAGGATTTGGGGGTTTTTGCTAAAGTTTGTATTTAAGATTTAAAACGCGGTATCTATCGCGGCTGAGGCCTTTGGTTCACAGGTTCCATGTTCACCTTCCAACTTAGAGGTCATGGGTTCAAACCCAGTGACCTCCATCATTTTTTTTGCTTGTTTTGCAACTTTTAAAAATATATAAAAAATTCTAAAAATTATAAAAAATCATTTTATAAACTTCGTGTATTTTAAACCATTTAGATATTTTTCTGTAATTTATTTATAAAAATGTCCTTATATTATATTTAAAATTCTAAAGTGAATTTTATAGTTAGTATATATTTTATAAAACTTAGACTCAAAATACTAGTTTATACAATTATTATTTCACCATTGTTTGTTTAAGTTGCGATTAAATCGTGTTATTTTTTATTAGTTACAAAACTTAATTAAAACTTTATGAATAATACAAAATTTTATAATGCTATTCTTATTCCATATTTATATATAAATAAATCGTTTTCACGAAAATATAATTGGTTTCGTTTGATAAATATAATTGACAAAACCCCAAACATCAAATAAAACCCTAGCTCATAATAATCGTTGAACTTAAATTAGACTTTAACCTGTGCTTAAATATATTTAGGTGTCTTTGTGACGATACGACTTGGGAACAACGTTTATTATTAATCTTATTAATATTCATATACTTATTTGACATGTGAGTTTTCTTGCCCTTTTTTTGTTTTTCACACTATTTTGGGGTGAAACATGATACTTATACATCATACAATTATAAACGTTTGAGACTTGTAAGCACTTGCAATTCATATTTTTGTCATGGTTATTTGTGTGTGTAAGTGATTATATGAGATACATATTTGTGTGCAATCATTAACTATTGCTAGCCTGGCGACGTCTTAGATCTTTGGCCTGACAAGTCTATTTGGTGCTAAGCTGAGTATTACCGGCCATGATGGCGTATGCTTGTTCATCATGGGAACCAAATACACTTAGCCAATCTTATATACTGTAATCAAGTTGAGGTTTGTTTGTAACGATATGTGTTCTATAAGCTTACTAACTTATAACCTATGACATGAATTGCTACTTGTGACCTTGTTATATTATGTATGAAACCTTGGAAACTCACCAAATATTTTCAGTTGACCTTTTATTTTTATCATGTTTCAGGTCAGCCCAAGTTTTAAGTGATCTTTGAAGCTGCAATAATCTAGGATTTGGACCTAGTTATTGGAATAAAAAATATTGTTTTGTTATGTTATGTTGAACTTATTTCATGTTTGAGACTTATGTTTGTAATGCCTCTTTGAAACTTATAATTTTAATATTTACATTTAAATATAGCGTTATGTGGCTGTGAACAATCTTAACCCTCACATCTCGACGATTCCGCCGTCAAGGTTGGGGTGTGACAGGTACTCTGTCCCCTTTCTTTGAATCCAGTAGAGTCACCAGCCTTCTTCTTAGCTTCTTCTCTTCTTCATTTAGTGAATCAGAGTTGAGGCCAAGGAGTTTATCGGCTTGGTCCGATGTTCCTCTTGGCAGATCAGGGAATTGTTCTCTAGTGAGGGAACATGAGGAGTCATCAACATAGGTTAGCTTGACTGACCCTTCTTCACAAGAGATATCACTCAAAGTAGTACACTTGATGAGTTTCACCTTGATCTCCTTGAATTCTTCTAAGGAGAGATGTTTGGAAGGCTGAGAGGATGACTTTGGTGGTTGTTGGGTAGGTAATGATGTTTGGATTCTAGGGAGCTTTTGGGTTTGAGGATGGGTAGTTGAGGTGGCTGTTGTGATTGAATGTGTGATGAAGAGGGTATGGTTGATGGTGTGTATGGCTCTGTGGTTGGCTTGGTTTTTATGGGAAAAGGGAAAGGGATTGGCTTAGGTTGAGGTTGAGATATTGGTTTGGAAGTCATCCTGTGTACTCTCTTGTACATCTCTTTCCTTCTTCCTGCGCGAATGTCAGCTTTGATGTCACCGACATGTCGCTGCAAGGTCTTCTCAGACATAGGTCCCACTTGCCTGCCAAAGAACCCATGAGCCCTTAGATAGTCTTTCATCCTGGCTTTGTGTAAGGATTCCTTTAAGTCTGATGCAAACCAAAACATCCAATGTCTCTCTGCAAGTACTGCACTAAGAACTGAAGTAGAATTGCTTCGGAAGTTTTACACCATACACTAGAAATATTCCAAGTGTAAAATCTTCCGAAGCCAAGACCAATATCTTCCGAAGCCAAATATGAAGTCTTTCGAAGCCTCAGAGACAAAGTCTTCCGAAGCTTCATCCTATGAAGACAGATTTCTTCCGAAGACTTTTAGTAACATGCTTTATCTGATGTACTGTTCCATAAAGCTGGACACCTTTCCGCTACGTCTCTGTAAAGTCACCATCTTTCATGAGTTGGTGAAAAGGTCCATGCTTTTGGTAACTGTACATTGAAGTCTTGAGTCTGTAACCTTCTACTTTATGTACTTTATCCTTTTTGTAATAGATAAGGATGTGAGCTATGGCATGTCATAGTCACATGGTCAAAAGGCAGATATGCCTTTTGATTCTACAATTGATTTTGTTTGTGTCTAGTCAATTGTATCCAGTTGGCTTTCAAAGTATAGCCGGTTGTAGGTTGTAGTATAAGTATTCCAAGTTCTAGTATCTTTCTTTATGCTTTGTAACACTTGTAATAGAACTTGAGAAAGCAATATACTGCCTCCTTAAAACCCAAATCTCTTGTTCTGTCTCTTATCATTACTTGTGTTCTTTGTATCATTATCTTGGTTAATCCAGTCTACTGTTTGATCAAGTTTAGTTAATCTCCTCTTTGTGTTGTTGTGTTGTAATTATTTAGCCCTTAACCGCTCCTGCACTTTGTCACCTAGCTTCTTGACAGCTGCAAGTCCAACTTCTTCCTCCTCCTTCTTCCTCTCTCTCAGTTTCTCCTTGGCAGCCTTCTTTCTCTCTTTCTCTATTTGATCTTGCTCTTTCTTAAAAAGCCACAAGATCGTGTCATTGTTGTAAGGAGTTAATTCCTCAAGTGAGAATCCTCTAAAGCTTAGGAAAGCTATCCTTTCACTCCTCACCTGCCGGTCAGCTTCTTCTTTCTTTCTCCTTTTCTTCCTCTAAGGCCAACCTTGTTGCTTCTTCTTTTTGCTCAGTCTGCAGCAGAGTTGCCTTTTCTAACTCAATCAGCTCCTCTAGTGGTAGCAGAAGCACATCTTCACTAACAGCTCCAAGATTGACAAGCCTATCAATGATCTCCACCCTCCTTCTATTGTTGATAGCCTCCTGGTTGGCTGCAGCTGCTTTACTACTTGCAGCTAGCAACTTCCCAGTGGGGAGTCTACCTTTTCTTTTCAGCTTTTCTAACCTTTCTTCCTTTTGAAGTGTTGGAGCTGTACAAGATAGTCTATATTATCAACACAGTCAAAGTCACCAAAAGTTCACGTCACGGTCAAAGTCAACATAAAAGTCAAACCCGACACGTTCGAGACAAAGAACCGAGACGAGACGTTGAAGATTTAGATGACTAGGAGTTTTATTGTAATAAATATATTTTGTGTGAACAAAATATATTTTATCTTGTTTTTAGTTATTTTTATGTTTTATATGTAATTTCATTAATTAGCCTAAGTCTAAGGGGTCAAATGTAATTAGTGAATATTAGTCTAGACTATAAATAGGTTAATTGTCATTAGGTTTTGTGGATGGTTGCATGACCAATAGATTGAGGGATTACTTGTAAACACATTATTAGCAATTAAATTGAAGATCAAAGGGGTTTTGATTGTGATTATCATATTTGATCTATAATCTTCATGATTTGATTCAAGTTTGTTTATCCTAGATTTACATTGGTATCAGTTTGTCATGATTTAAGATTTAGATGATTTAGAAGATTTGGTTTGTGTTGTTTGTGTTCTATCAAGATTTCATTTTTTAAATCAAATTCATTTTTGATTATGCAATTTTAGTGTTGATTGCAATTTGCTTGAATGTTGTTGGTGGGGAAGCTCTGTTAATCATCAGATCTCAAATCCATTAAGATTTTTATGATTTCAGATTGATTTCGTGTTGAAAAAGTTTTTCAGCTTCGTTATGCGAAATTATCAGTTCATCCAGCGAAACTACGGGTTCTTCCAGCGAAACTACATGGGTTATCCTCATTGAAGTTGTTTTCTGCTGTCCTGCGAAACTAGTTTCATTGCACGAAAGTTCAACAGTGCTTGTGGGTGATTTACAAGAGAAATTGCTGCCGAAAGTATCATTGAACAAAAGTTCAAGCTTGTTTCGTGCGAACTTGTCGGCGAAACTAAGCTGTTTTAGGCATTTAGCTAGCGAAACTGCTGCCGAAATTTCCAACAAAACTGCTGTCGGCTCAGTGAAACTAGAGTATACAGCGAAACTAGCTCTGCGAAACTATAATTTCGGCTTTTGTCTAGCGTGACATTTAAAAAATAATATTATTCCCGGGGGAGAATTAGTTTACAAATTTTGGGAAAAATATTTTTGGAGGGGTTAATTGCAATAAAAAAAATAAAATAAAAATAAAAAATGGCTTTTGCAGAACTATCTAAATCCTTCAAATATGATAATCTAACAATTGCACAATGTCGGTTTGATAATTTTGCAGCTTTAAAGAATGAAAGGATGTCCGATTTTCTTGATTGTTTTCTGTTGATGGCAAACAATCTGAAGAAGTTTGATGCCCAATTAAGAAATCATGAACAAGTTCTAAGATTGATTGATTCCCTCCCATCAGAATGGAGCTCACACGGCAAGTCGATTAAACGAGATAGAGGTTTTCGGGATTACAAACTAATGGAGGTGATCAACAAACTGAAAGAAATGGAGTTGGATATCAAACATCGTGAGTACTATGTATCGACATATCTAAATCCAATGTTCACTTCAAACTCTAAAGAGAAACAAGAAGAGAGATCAGATGCTAGCACCAATTCTGACGGTTTACCGAAACCTAGAATTGAAGAGGTACAAGAGGAGCTTAAGCAGACATTAATGGGTAAAGGTGGAGCTGAGTTGAATGATGAAGTTTTTGATGCTGAGAAGGAAGAGGAATGGAAGCGAAATACCAGAGTTTGCAACTGCGAGAAGGCTCTTACTGCTGAAAGAGTTATCCTGGATCTTCCATACGAGACAATTCAGGATATGTGTTCTTCTGCTTGCAAAATTAGGCTATTTGGTGTGTATAAAGCTAATAGATTACTTTTAGATAACCAAAAGGAATTAACCACCATAAACGCAGAACTTAAAAAGAATGAAGCCAAGTATTTCATAAAATCAAATGAAGCTTTAAAGGAAAATGATAATTTAAAACGAACTCTTCTTCAACGAAATGCTGAAATTAATCTTTTAAACGAAAGAGTCACCTTGGCTGAATTTGAAACAAGCAAGCTTTAAACAAAGCTTGATAAATGGACCATATCCGGAATGAAACAGGAAGAGCTATTATGTAAACAAAGGGGAGCTAGGATTAAAACGGGAGTGGGTTGTGGTGAAAATCCATACATCTATCCTCCTCCTAGCACCTATTGTTACTCTCCTATGCCTCAACCTCATCCATCTAATGATTTGATTGAAGCTGCAGAAACTAATAGTTTAAATGCAGGTTTAAGCAGCGTTAATCTTAAAGAGGTTAGAGATGTGCAGGATTCTCCTATAGGTTTGGGATTCCTCGGGTAGGGGTTTGATAAGATTAATGACGATTCCACCTCTGGTGTTCCAAAACCAATATCACTTACTTCTCCAACCTTCTTCAACAAATTCAAAACAGGTAACATTCCTTCGTTTGTTCCTGTCAGGTTTGTCAAAGAAGGAACAATTGTTGAATCTTCAGGCAATCAGAATTCTATAACCGAAGTCGACACAATAGGAGGTGTCAATTAAGATCCTTTGGAAGCAGATCTGTGTATACGAGACTGGATAAGCTCAGATGATGAATCAAACACAGAGGAGCGTGTTTGTTCCTCACAGATCAAGATATCTCCTAACATTGTCAAGTCTCAAAAGCTTCCAAAAGCTGAATTAAGACCAATACAGATCTCGTCTCCAACTGCAAAACAACCCTGTCAATCAGTGAAGATCTCATTCCCTGTTCAGCACGGAAACTTCAGAACAAGCAAGAATCTACTACAAGCTCAAAGCAATCCTCATCACCACTTGCACAACACGGGACTACAAAGAATCAAAATCCTTTTAAGGCTTGTTTTGAGTGTGGAAAAGAAGGTCATGTGGTAAAGAAGTGCCCTCAAAGACTTGCTTCGAATGGTAAAGGCAAAACGAATTGCTTTTCAGAATGTAAGTCTACAAAAAATGTTCCAGATGGTAAAGGCAACACGAGTTGCTTCTCTGGATCAAGAGGTAAAATGCACACATCTTTGAATGGTTGGATGAGAAACCCTCCATCCAAACCTTTTCATGTGAAGCCGGTTTCACATGATTCAAAGATAAAAATAACCAAAGCTTTAAAACCAAATTCTTTTCCTTTTGGTCTTAAACAGAAAATGATTTCCAAATTTAATTCATTCAAATCCACATTAATTAAAACCGAAACAAATTTGGCAAATTAAAAAGAAGGATACAGCAATCCCCGATTGTTTAAACGGTTGTGTGCCGAAGGTTACTTATATTGATGAAAAAGGGACTTCCAAGACTATGATGGCCTGGGTTCCCCTTTCAAACTAATTTGTTAATGAGTGTAGAAACAATTCAGGAGGACTGTTAGTAATCCGTTTACTGATAGAGATTGTTTCTAATTCAAATTTGAGGCGGAACAAACAGGTTAAGGTCATGGTATTTTATCCACAATCTGGAATTTATCTGCACAATCACAGTTCTCACTTTACAATCACTGCATATTTCTTGATCATTCATTTCTTATCTTGATATCAATGTAGTTTGGAAGATCTTTTTTGGTAAATTTCTATTTTTGTAGAGTTTTATAAAAACTGAAAAGAGAACTAGGAACTTGATTCTAGATGTCTGAGAAATGATTGTATATCTTTTGGATATTCTTGTTTGTGCATGACTGTCGTTTAAAATGAGAAATGATAGTAACTGATGCTGCTCTCTGATTCACATCTTATTTTTAATTGCAAATAAAAGAAAGATAAATAGTTTCATTAATGATATGCTTGGTAGACTCAGCCTGAAGAATAATGTAGACAGCATCATAATGATTTAAATTAATATATATGCTTAAGGATGTCTGGATTTATGCAATCATTTTGGCCTACACGAAAATTGAGTCTCGACAAAAATTGGTTTGAGAATTGATCTTTCACCCATCATGATATAAATCATATAAGCCATATCTTTGAGCCATGATTGGTGTATTTATGTGTCTTGTGTTTGTGCTAATCTCCTCTGTTGTACGGAAGTACTGACCTGGAGTGATGATCTCCTTTGCTGTATGATAGTACTGACCTGGAGCTCTCATCGGCACATGATTAAATGGTCATCTCCTTTGTTATACGTGAGTATAGACCTGGAGCTCTCACCATTTTGGTCTAAGTTGTGTCAAATCATCTAAATGATGAATTCGTCACAGAATGCAATATTCTGTTGATAATCACTTACACACTAAGGCACAAGCCTTGTTCTATAAAGATCGTAACAAAATTCAAGAAATCATGAGGTTGGGTGAGGCTTTTTGCCAAATGATTGTGGGGTGCTAGCATTCTAAAGTATTTAATCAAACCTTAACGAATCATCTGCTGCTTGTTGAAAAAGATAGGGCATGGGTTTAAGTGGACAAACATATCAGCAATCATTATTGACATGTTTGAGAATTTCAAGTTAATTCAAAGTAAGTGATTAGAAACCATTATCAGTGTGATCTCATTGCTTCTCGATGATTAAATTCATCTTTGTGCTAAAGTATATCTTGAGGATGTGATCTCATGATCGATTCAGTTCTCGGTTATAAAAAATATATAGATAAAAAAAATGTTATAATAAATGTATATAATAAACAATAAAAAATTATAATAAATTTTCACTTCAAAATTTCTTTTAGGTCTTCCATATTATGTTGATTACATTTCATTGTTTTTCATGCATTTCACAGAAATTACGCACAAACGAACACGGGTTCGCTTGTTTTCACACACAGATAAACACGAGTTTATTTTGTTAAAATGAAATGATCTAATTAGAAATGTCGAGATTGTGTTTGTGAATGTGTTTCAGATTTTTACTGTAAGTGATGGCCGATCATCAGTTGAGCAGTGTACCTGATCAGAGAACCTGTTCCTCAAGTTTGCAGAAGATACCAAGCTAGGAATCCTCCTCCTACATCTTCTGACGCACTCAAGTTTAGAGATTTGGGAAAGCTGTTCCAATAATCTCACAAAGGATGCACACGAAAAGGGGGAGCATATAAAAAGAGGGAGCTTATGAGATGAATAATTTTTATCATCAGATTCAGAAAGCTTCAATTTGAAAATTTTTCTTTTGTTGACTTCTCGGTGCTAATTTCGTTTGAAGACGTTGATAATGATAGACTAAGGGGGAGTATTGTTGGAGCTGTACAAGATAGTCTATATTATCAACACAGCCAAAGTCAACAAAAGTCAACGTCACGGTCAAAGTCAACACAAAAGTCAAACCCGACACGTTCGAGACGAAGAACCGAGACGAGACGTTGAAGATTTAGATGACTAGGAGTTTTATTGTAATAAATATATTTTGTGTGAACAAAATATATTTTATCTTGTTTTTAGTCATTTTTATGTTTTATATGTAATTTCATTGATTAGCCTAAGTCTAGGGGGTTAAATGTAATTAGTGAATATTAGTCTAGACTATAAATAGGTTAATTGTCATTAGATTTTGTGGATGGTTGCATGACCAATAGATTGAGGGATTACTTGTAAACACATTATTAGCAATCTAATTGAAGATCAAAGGGGTTTTGATTGTGATTATCATATTTGATCTATAATCTTCATGATTTGATTCAAGTTTGTTTATCATAAATTAACATGAAGTTCTTCCGCGGTCATCTTCCTCTTCCCTATGGTGTCTTCGAAAGATTTAGACTTTGCAGGTTCTTGTGTAGAGGTTTTAGGTTGAGAGGTGGTGATTGGAGCATGTGGTAGTGATGGTGTTTGAGTGAGGGGTAGGTTGAGAAAGTCCTCACTATTTACCTCTGATGCTTCCGTAGCTCAATCTCAGCTTCGGAAGTTTGAATAAATTCTTCCGAGGCCTTGACTTTAGCTCCAGAAGTTTGTGGGATTGCATATTCTGTCCCAACTGTTTAAGTTTCTAGGCCATCAGTCCTCATTTCCCCTTCGAATTTAATCTCAGGTTCAATTTGGACTTTAGGTTGACCAACTTCTTGACAGTGGTAGAAGGTGCATTCAATCTTTGAAGCTCTTCAGCTCCAAAGTATATCACAACAACATCTGGACTTGGTTGTTCAATGGAAGATCATTTTAGGAACTTGGAGAAAAACCTGTTTAGATCTTTTAGGATCCTTGGGTTCATTTGAAGAATGATTGGAGGAGGCTCAGGGAAAACTGTTGTTTGCTAAGCAAGATATCTTGAAGTTAATGTTAAAAGAGCTAAACTTTATGGTTCCTTATGAGTTTGTCTCTGAACACTCTCCTCTTTTTTGGTAGCATCATCTTGAGAGCTTGATGAGCTAGAGGAAGAGGTCAAGGAAACCTGAATTGGTACATGCCTAACAGATCTCTCAGTCTGTTTCTCAGCTAGTTTGGTCTTGAGACTTTCAATCTCAAGTTGCTGAGTGGCAAACCTATCCTTTAAAGTCTTAACCCTGGATTTAAGGTTTGAGACTTTAGAAAGTAGGTCTCTTTTGAAGAATCATGGGGAGATGAGGTAACATACCTGGTATGTTCATCCTCACCACCAGATGTGGTTTCTTGGCACCCTGGTTTCCCTTACCTAATGATGTCTCTTTTAGAGTCATCAAAGGGCATGGTTGCCATAGATTCAGTCTCAGAGATGTTACCACTGTCCTGAAGGTCCAATGAGGCTTCTTCAGTAGTGGCAGCTGAATCTACATGAGTCCCCTTCACATCAGTGGGACTCACGTCAGTTTGGGCTAGCTGATGGGGGCTAGAGATAAGAAGTCTCTCTAGGCTTAATTGATCCTTAAGAGGGTGTTGTGGATCAACTTCATTGCCTTGAAAAGACATAATCTCCTCATCAGTTCCTATCAATTGGTCGGTAAAGGATATGGAAGTTATACCTAATGACCCGGGAATTTTGATCAATGTCTAATGGCATTGAGCCTTTGAGAGGGTTGTCCCTTTTTGGCTGCTCAGGGGAGTATAGTGACTCATCCTGAGGAGTTTTAGCTTGCGTTTTGGGCTCATGGGATTGAGACTGAGGAGACTCAATATCCATATTGAGGTCGATTGTGAAGAAAGGTGTCACCTCAGACTGAGTGGGAGCCCATGTTTCCACTCTAGTCTTTTTGGATTGAACAGGGGGGACTTGTTCAATCAGAGTAGATTGAACAAGGGTTCGTTTGGATCGTCTCTGATATGTGATTTTGATGGGGTGGGAAGGTAGATTTGACATCGTGAGGGTTATTGTTGGTGTGGGTTCATCACCTATTGGCTTAACAAGGATGTCACCAGGAGCTATACGCTCAATCATACCTTGAAGCAGCTCAGTGTGTCTTCCAGTGAAGTTGGTGAATATCCTCTTCAGCACTTTGAAGATGGCCAGCCTCATGTGAGGGACAGGCAGAGCAGCTGCACAGACAAGCTTGCTCTGGTCCAGCTCACAATTAATGATGTGCTGAATGAACCGGGGATACATGTAAAATGTTTTCCTTTGAAGGTTCCCCATCAGATTGGTCAGCATAAACTTTGAATAATTGAATCAGAGGCCTATTACCATCCCATGAACTAGGCATTCTAGTTCGTATGGGATTTGATCCCATCCCCTAGACTTGTTTGACAAGCAGTGAAGGACTATGTGAAGCAGGAACTTTCAGTGTAGGAGAAATTGAACTTGTACACGGTTGACCTGCTCACATCACCACCATATCCCATTTGGGTATATGTGTCATCCAGGTCTGCTTTGGGGAACTCTGTAGGAGCGCCTTCATCATGAAGCTCTAGATGCTCCCTTATGATCTGTTCAGATATGATCAATTCCTGACCACAGATGCTCGACTTAAGAACCCTAACTCCATTCAGGGTTTCAATCTGAGCATTTCCCCAAAATTCGGCCATGTGGTTTGAATAAATAGCGGGGTTGACGGTTAGGGCAGTGAAGTATGTAGATTGGGTTACAAAGGAGATGATTTTTGAGAAGTCTGCATCCTTGGAAGAGTCAAGGAATGCGACTTGGTTGTGCTGAGGGTTTAGTGCCATTTTTGTGAGAAAGGTTCAGAGAAATGAGTCTGAATTTGGGTAAATTGAAGACGAAGAGCTTTGGGCAGTAGAATCGGTAAAAAGATTAAAGTGGTTGAGTCGGAAGTATTTAAATGGGTGAAAATGGTGGATGGATAAGGTGAAGTGATGGTTTGGGGTATGATGTGACAAGGGCGGTAAGGTTAAATCCATTTAAATATTCCGACATCATTAATAAAATCTTTGCTTTTCACAGAGTGGGGCCCAAAGGATTTCCGTTACACAGTAAAGCTTTCTTTCGAGGTTAAAAGCTCTTCCGAGGGTAATCTTCTTCCGAAGCCAATAATACTTCCGAAGGTAAATTTTACTTCCGAGAGTAAAAAGGTCTTCTGAGTGAAGAAGTTTATAAGTTTCGGAAGTAGATCTGATATTTCATCAAATGCTTCTTCCGAGACTAAAAACTCTTCGGAAGATAAGATTTTTCAAGGAGAAATTTCTCTTCGGAAGATATATATGATGTAAGAATTCCTATAAGTCTGATGCAGCCAAAACATCCAAAGTCTCTCTACAAGCATGCTCTAAAGAACAGAAGTAGAGATGTTTCGGAAGTTTTACACCATGCACTAGAAATATTCTAAGTGTAAAATCTTTTGAAGCCAAGACCAACATCTTCCGAAGGCAAAAGTGAAGTCTTCCGAAGCTTCAAAGACAAAGTCTTCCGAAGCCAAAGAGTGAAGACAGATTTCTTCCGAAGACTTTTAGAGATATGCCTTTATCTGATGTACTTTACCATAAAGCTGGTCCATCTTTCCGCTGCAACTCTGTAAAGTCACCAACTTACATGAGTTGGTGAAAGGTCCATGCTTTTGGTAACTGTACATTGAGGTCTTGAGTCCATGCTTTCTACTTTATGTACTTTTATCCTTTTTGTAATATATTAGGATGTGAGCTATGGCATGTCATAGTCACAAGTCAAAAGACAGGTATGCCTTTTGACTCTACATTTGATTTTGTAGTTGTCTAGTCAATTGTATCCAGCTGGCCTTCAAAGTATGGACGGCTGTAGGATGTAGTATAAAGTATCTCAAGTACTTGTAACTTTCCATCGATGCTTTGTAACTTGTAATAGAACTTGAGAAGCAATATACAACATTCTTGAAAACCAAATACTTGTGTTGTTTGCAATCTTGTTCTATCTCATATTTACTTGTGTTCTTAGCATCTTTCATTAACAAGTTAACCAGTTCCCTATTTGATCTGTTAAGTGTTCTAAGCAACTCTCCTCATTGTGTTGTTGTGTTGTAAGTGCATACCCTTCACCAGTCCTGCATTTGATATCAAAGCATTTCAGGCTCTTGATATAAGATCTCACCATCTTAAGATCCCTCACACACACAAAATACTTAACAACTCAAATGGCAGCTATAACCAAAGTTGATATGAAAACTAGAACTATGACAAAGTCTCCACTGATCACTCCTGAAGACTTTGATACTTGGTGTTAAAGAATGGAAGGCTTCATCAAGTCTCAAGACTCGAGGATGTGGGACTCTGTTGTTGAAGGACCTTATACCAAGCACCACTTCTGCTACTGGTGGTGGTATGATTCCCAAGGCTGTGGCTGATTACTCTGAAGCAGATAGAAAAAGAATAGAGATTGATCAAAAAGCCATGACAACCCTTCAAACTGCTCTTCCAAACTCCATCTACAGAGGCTTCAAGAAGTGCAAAACCGCCAAGCAACTATGGGAAGCACTGAAGCTGATGTATGAGGGGTCTACTGAAGCAAAGGAGAACAAGAAGGATCTCCTGAAGCAGCAGTTTGAAAACTTCACCTTCAAGGCAGGTTAAACCACGACTCAACAATACTTCAGGTATGTTGAGATTTTGGATACTCTAATGGATGTTGGAGTAACTCTTGAAAACATGGACATTGTAAGGAAGTTTATGTCCTTTCTTCCTAGACAATGGACACATTATTGTGTTGTTATCAAGAGGACTGAGAACCTTAAGACTCTTACTCTCACAGAGTTGTATGGTATTCTTAGTGGCTACCAGATGGAGATGAACATGCAAAACTCATCTAGTAACTCCAGCAATCAACTGAGTTCAGCCCTCCATGTGGTTGAAAGGGAAAGCATTGAACCACAGCATCATCTTATATGCTTCCCTGACAACTCACAAAAGGGCCCTTTCATCACCTTCCCAGAGACTCCAAGGGAAAGCTACACTCAAGGAAGTTCTTTCCAAGAGACAAGCTCTTCTCATGCCTTTGTCTCTGCTGATGAAACTTCAGGCAACTTTCTCTTCACTCTTGAAGATTTGGACTGTATCCATCCAGATGATCTGGAGTACATGGAGATAGTCCAGAAGATGCCTCTTCTCACTCACAGAGCCAAGAAGTTCTACAAGAGGACAGGGAGAAAGTTTCCAAGCAATGCAGCCAGTGGAAAGTTTGGGCTGGACAAAAGCAAAGTAAAGTGTTACAACTGTAACCAGATGTGACACTTTGCAAGAGAGTGTAAGGCACCAAGGACAAATGGTGGCCAAGCACAAACCAGACCAAACTACACTGAGAAAGCCCCCCAAAATGAGAAGCCAAAGCAGCAAGCTACAGTTGCTGTTGAAGAAGGAGGCTTTGACTGGAGCTTTCAAGTAGAAGATGCATCTCCAAACCAAGCACTCATGGCAGACCACGATGAAGCCAAGGTATTGGAACATCTTTGTTCTCCTGAATGCATTGCTAAAGTTAATAGATACAGGTCCTATAATTTAGAAATGAGATCTGACCTTGAGTCCTTAAATATTTTAAAACCTGATTTTAGAAGAGCTGAAAATGATATAAACTAAAGATAGAGGACTTAGAGAAAACCATTTCAACTCTTAAACATGAGCATACAAACTACAGGACTCAGATCAAAAATCTCATTATTAAATTAACTGAATGCCAAGCTGAGCTTGTGATCAGCAAAGCCAAGGCAGAAAAACGTGTACTTGAAGAAGAGACCTTCAAGAACATAATATCCTCATCCTTGCATGTAAAAGTTTGTTATCAAAATAAGCAGGGACTAGGATATTGTGAGATAGCTCCTCCGCACACAATCT
Organism: Flaveria ramosissima; assembly: GCA_025215565.1. Taxonomy (NCBI): domain Eukaryota; kingdom Viridiplantae; phylum Streptophyta; class Magnoliopsida; order Asterales; family Asteraceae; genus Flaveria; species Flaveria ramosissima. The sequence continues at coordinate 54,426,386 of CM046029.1, read as the reverse complement.
TGTCTGTAATATCTCCAAGGTGTGGAACTTGTGAAGATGAGCTTCCCCTCATATATCCCGTGACTGAAGAGGATGAAGAGGAGATGGTGGAGAATGGCTCTGAGAAGAGTGAAGAAGAGCATTCTAATAAGGGTCACCATCCCTTTGAGGAGAGCAAAGCTATTAGGATGACCAAGTCAAGAAGAAAGAACTTGATTAGGAAGGCCAAAAGAAAGTCCAAAAAGGCTCAAGAGATCAAGGCCACCTTTAATTCTGCATAGAAAAAGTATTCTCCACATGACCAGGAAATAAACTTCTAAGAGTCTGGAGAAGAAGAAGCAAGCTTCAGAAGAAAAATATGTTTCCTTCGGAAGCTCCAAAATGAAGAAGAAGACAAGTGGAAACTTTCCTTCGGAAGAAGATTTGGTCTCGGAAGAAAGGAATACTTTCGAAGCACTAAAGCCTACTGCAGCGAAAGCAAGACTTCCAAAGGGCCAGTCATCAAAACTTCCGAAGTCATCAAAACGTCCGAAGTATTGTAGGTCAAGTCTAAGCTTCCAAAGGTGGTATGGAAGTCAAAGAAAGACCAAGTGGCTGAAAGTTCTTCATCAACATCAGCAAATGATCCCTCTAGCATGACTATAGGATCAATTACTGCTGCATTGTCTTCAACTTCTTTTGATGAGCCCAAGACCAATGAGGCTTGGGTTTCAAAATGTACCTAATCATCTCTTTTGTGCCGGGACAGCTCAAGACAAACAGAAATGTATGGATCATTGATAGTGGCTGTTCCAGGCACATGACAGGCAATAGGTCACTACTCTAAAAGTTTTAAAGAATTAATGGAGGACCAGTTGCTTTTGAAGGAGATGCAGGAGGTTACATTACTAGAAGGGGCAATGTCACAAATGGTAAGCTCAACATTAAGAAGGTAAACTTTGTCAAGGAGCTTGGGTACAATCTTCTAAGTGTATCCTAATTTTATGATCAGAGTCATAACATGCTCTTTACTGAGCATGAGTGCATTGTTCTAAGGCCCGGGGTGTTCATTCCTCATGAGCACATCTTGCTCAGAGCCCCCAGGAAAGGGAACATGTACAAGATGGACTTGCAAGAAACATCTCCCTCAGGAGAAGTTTCATGCTTTCTATCTAAAGCAAATAATGATGAATCTTTCCTCTGGCATAAAACAATGTGCCATGTAAACTTTAAAAACATGAATAAATTATTTAAGAATGAATTGGTAAATGGAATACCAAAGAAAGAGTTTACAAGTGATGACCACTGTGTTGCATGCCTAAAAGGGAAGCAACACAAGGTATCTCACAAGCCAAAGGAAAGAAACTCCATCATTAATCCCCTACACTTATTACATATGGATCTCTTTGGCCCCACCAGTGTAATGAGTCTAGGAATGACCTCTTATTGTTTGGTAATCACAGATGATTTTACAAGATTCACTTGGGTCTTCTTTCTTAGAACTAAGGATGAGACTCCTGAGATTCTGAAGAATTTCATCTTAAAGATTTAGAATCAATGTGATCACAAGGTCAAAACCATAAGATGTGATCAAGGAACTGAATTCAAGAATCAAATCCTTGATACATTTTGTGATGAAAAAGGTATTACAAGACAATATAGTGCTCCCAGGACTCGTCAGCAAAATGGTGTTGCTGAGAGGAGAAACAAGACACTAATTGAAGCTACAAGAACTATGTTGTCTGACTCTAAACTGCCCATCACCTCTGGGCAGAGGCAGTGAACACTGCTTGCTATGTGCAAAACAGAGTTTTAGTGGTTAAGAAACATGGTAAGACTCCTTATGAACTTTGGTACAAGAGAAAACCCTTCATTGGTTTTCTCAGGTCATTTGGATGTGCTTGCACCATCTTGAATACCAAGGATCAAATTGCCAAGTTTGCTGAGAAATCAGATGATGGACACTTTATTGGATACTCTTCTCAAGCTAAAGCTTATAGAATATACAATCTCAGAACTAGAGTAGTTGAGGAGTCAGCCAATGTGACTTTCAATGAGCACACTCCCAGTGTGAAAGGTTCTGGTCCGGATTGGCTATTTGATCTTGATTAAGTTACCAACTGTTTTAAAAAATCTTGTGAGAATGTTTTAGGATCTACAGATATATTACCAATAGGTGATCCTAACCCAAGATTTGAGCTCAGAAGACCTTCAAGTTACACATCTTCAGCTCCAGTGGTAAATATTCCTGCAAATGAAGCTTCTACCAGCACTTCAATGACAAATCGTACTGATGCTTCTAGGGTGCCTTCAAATTCCAGCTTAGAGGCACAAAACTCAGAAGAAGGAGCTTTAAATGTTGGAGAAAATGGTGGTGGTGAAAGTGATCAAGAATTTCTTGATGCTGATAACCACTGCATTAAAGACAACATCAATGATGTCACACACTCATTGGATCAAGTCAATTTTGATAAGTGTGGTGATGTGGAGGGTGAATCTTCTTTGCCAGATCAAAAATTTTCAAATCTAGATCTGTCTAAGCAACTTGCTGTGATCCCTCAGCTAAGGATCCACAAGTCTCATCCTACCACAAACATCATTGGAGATGTTGATTCAGGGGTGAGAACAAGAGGACAAACCCATGAAGCAAATTTTTGTCTTCACTCTTGTTTCTTGTCCCAGATAGAGCCAAAGAAAATTAATGAGGCTCTAAAGGATGGAAGTTGGGTTGAAGCTATGCAAGAGGAGCTGCTTCATATCAAAAGACAAAAGGTTTGGAACCTATGTCCTCTTCCTCAAGGGAAGACTACCATAGGAACCAAATGGGTTTTTAGGAACAAGAAGGATGATAGAGGACTTGTCATCAAAAACAAGGCAAGACTAGTTGTTCAAGGATATACTCAAGAAGAAGGAATTGACTATACAGATGTTTTTGCTCCTGTGGCAAGACTTGAAGCTGTTAGAATATTCCTAGCTTTTGCTGCATCCAAGAATTTCAAGGTCTACCAACTTGATGTCAAGTGTGCTTTTCTTTATGGGGTGATTGATGAAGAGGTGTATGTCAGACAACCACCTGGGTTTGCAGATCCTGATCATTCTGATTATATCTGCAGGCTTGATAAAGCTCTATATGGGATGCACCAAGCACCAAGAAAGTGGTATGAGACTCTATCTCAGTATCTCTATCAACATGGCTACAAAAGAGGTACTATATATGGAACTCTCTTCATCAAATGAATAGGAAATGACATAATGCTAGTTCAAGTATATGTGGATGACATTATCTTTGGGTCAACTAATCCTAAGCTCTGCAAAGACTTTGAGAAGCTGATGAAGGACAGGTTTGAAATGAGTGCCATGCGGGAACTCAATTTCTTTCTAGGAATTCAAGTGAAGCAAGTTGACAATGGCATCTTCATAAGTCAGTCAAAGTATGTACAGGATATACTTAAAAGGTTTAACATGACTGATTCTTGCTAAGACACCCATAGCCAGAAATCACTCCCTTGGACCTGATCTTGAGGGGGAGTGTGTTGATGAACATCTCTATAGGGTAATGATTGGGTCTCTTATGTACCTCACAACTAGTAGGCCAGATAACATGTTTGCTACATGCATTTGTGCAATATATCAAGCCAACCCCAAGATGTCACACCTGGTCACTGTCAAAAGAATTTTAAGATATCTCAAAGGTGCTCCATCACTTGGCCTTTGGTATCCAAAGAATTCTGACTTTAATCTATATGCTTATACAGATAGTGGCTATGGTGGTTGCAATATGACTGCAAAGTCTACATCAGGGGGATGTCAATTTCTTGGTGGAAGAGTAGTCTCCTGGCAATGCAAAAAACAATCCTGTGTGTATGCATCAACTGCTGAGGCTGAATACATTGCTGCTGCAAGTTGCTGTGCTCAAGTGCTTTGGATTCCAAATCAGATGCTGCACTATGGATTTAACTTTAAAGAGACTCCCATCCATATAGACAACAATAGTGCTATCTCTATCACAGAGAATCCTGTGCAGCACTCAAGGACAAAGCATATTAATATCAGGTATCATTTGATTAGAGATAACTTTGAAAAGGGATTAATCAAACTAGTCAAAGTTAACACAAACGAACAATATGCTGATCTGTTCACCAAAGCTTTTGATGAGCAGAGATTTAAATATCTTGTATCACCTATTGGGATGATTAACTTTGAATAGTTTTTCTTAAAACTTAATCATATTTATTTCTAAATCTGTGTGTCCTAAGTTGTCTATTATATCACCTTCATAAGCCCTTGTTTTCTTTGGAAGAAAATCTTTTCAAAAGACTTTTCTTAGGTTTTTGAAAATCTTGATCTCTTTGGAAGAGTCAAAATTACCTTTGGAAGAAGTTTATGTCTTAGTAAACAAATAATTGCTTCAGTGATTTTACCTTCGGAAGAAATTTCTGAAATATCTTCCGAAGCTTAAAATCAAATTAAGTACTTTGTATGTTTTCAAAGAACAAGTTTCTTTCGAAAGCAACTTACCTTCGGAAGTATTTATTCATCTTGGAATAAAAATCTCTGAGTGTAAAATTCTCTTCCGAAGCAAAATTCTCGAAAACCTTTGAAATCTCTTCCGAAGCAAATTTGCCTTCGGAAGCTTTTTCTTCAGAACTTCCGAAGCAAATAACCTTCGGAAGATGTCTCGACTTTCAAGAAAACTACTTTTTGGGCAAAAGTAAACTACTTTTCAAAGGTGAACCGACATCCGGATTTCAAAGTTTATCCTCTTTCATTAACTTTGTCTCAAATCCTTTTCACATAAATGCCCAACGGTTCCCTCCTCTTTCACTATCTTCCTCAATTACACTATTCATTAAACCAAAATTCTCCCAACCGCCTTTTGTTCTTTATCTTTCTTGTTGGTCCATTTGATCGTATAACAGTGCAAATGCTATGGAGAATCGTTCAATATACAACAAACACAAAAAACAACATGACTAAAGAAGATTGATCACAATAAGAACTCATTCAAAATAAGAAAATGACCATCATAACAATCAATAACCTCAAGCACAATGATATTTCTGTTTATTAACTGCTTTGAAAAGATAACTTGCAACAATGATTCACGATTAGGGTTTTGCAAGCTTCCCCAACAATGAAAATGAAAATAAGTATATATAGCAGTCTTAGTTTCGCAGACAGTTTCGCTGTCAGCGAAACTGTTCTGCCGAAACTGTAGTTTCGCCCGACAGAAATAGCAGTTTCGCCCAGCGAACTAAACAGCTAACTGTGAGCGAAACTATAGTTTCGCTCACAGTTTTGTTGGACTGCAAAATTATATAAACCTAATAACATACATAAAAGAAAACTAACATAAGACCTATTACAAGCAAAAATAAACATTCTAATCTAAGGTGAGACCAACCTATGCATGATCTTCAATACTCCCCCTAGGTTGGACCTCACCGCCTTCACTCATCTTGATTTATCTTGTCAGCTCCGGTTTCCTCTGCTGCATTTGATTTGTCTTCTACACCTCCTACAACGACTTCCTCAGAGGCTTCAGCACATGATTGTCCATGGTCTCCTCTTGCTTCACGAGCCCATGAGCACTGGCTTGACCAAACTGTCTGCCCAGATCCTGTATGTCCATGTTTAAATCATCTTGGTCCCTCACTTTTTCTGCCAGCCTCTTGACTTCTGCTCTAAACACCTCTTATCTTATTTGCCACAGTCATAAACAGACTGGCTTCCTTCCTCGTTTCTTCACCTACACCTACTTTGATATGATTCTCGCAAAGAACCAGCAGGTCATCATCACAAAAGCTAAAGAGTTCCATTGGATCAAAAATTTTGATTTCAGCACCATTTTTCACTCTGATGATAGACTCCCCTGTATTATTGTCATAAAACCACTTTTCAAAGGTCTGTAATCTTTGGGGAAGGGGATCTGCTAATCTGACCCTATTCACGGTCCTTGGGGGTTTCACCCTTAGTACAATTTTTCCCTTCCCGGTCTCCCAATCCTTGTCCTTTCTTGAACGTTTCCTCTCAGCCTTCATGTAACCAAAAGACTCAAAATTGTCATTGAGCCCATTCTGAATTTCCTTTTCTAACAGAGAGGCTCGTTCACTCAGATTAGCCTTCAGTAAAGGTAGTGTTGCCAGGCGTCTTAGATCCCATTTAGGTAAGGTCTTGAAAGCCTTCCTTTTATGCAAGTAGCTAATTCCACCCCCTCTCCTCTTTATCATGAACATTTTGAGGCTGGGGTTATAGCACCAACTTATAATCCGCTTGTCAGCCTATTTCCTACTCAACCCTTCCATGTGTTGGAATAGGGGAGTCTCATCAACTTCATAGAACTCAGGTTCAGAATCTAGTCTACAATTTGTTCATCATCCTTTTCTTTATCAACTAGTCCATTTCCTTTCAGAGCAGCTTCTTCAGCAGTTTTCTCTACTATCACTTCTTCACCCACTAAATCATTCTCAAAATCAAACTGCATATTGACACACCCAGCCTCAATAATCTCCTCCTCATTTTCCCTACCTTCATCTTCACGTCTTGTTTCAGGATCTTCAACACCAGCAGATGCTGCACCAAATGTGCCCTCTCCTGCCCTGGAGGAAGTACCCACGTTCAAGAACGGGTATTTAGAAGTGTTGGTTAAATCATCTAACTCAGATTGAGTTAGTTGATTGGGCAGGCCGGTAGCAGCTTTCAGTTGGCCAATCTCCTCAAACAGCTTCTTCAGCAGACAGTTTTGATCAACAAGCATCTTCTTCATTCCATTTATCATCTCATCTTTTTGCTTCTCCTGTATCTATTGGTTGATGAGCTTCGTCTTTATCATACTCAGTTCATTTACCAAAGAACTGTTAAGATTACGGATCATATCTTCATCTAGATCTCCTCTTTATTCCCTCCTCTCAGTGAATGCTTGATGTCTCTATTTAGTTCGCCTCTCTGATTCTGCTACATCAGCTTTCTTCTTCGATCTCTTCTCCTTTTCAACCCTTATTTCATCAGCCCTTTCATTTAGTTCTTCTTCAAAATCATAATCCCTCTCCTTAGCATATCTTTTTCTTTTCTTGATTGCATCAGCTTGTTGTGCCCTGGTTTCTTCAGTTCTTTTATTCTCAGATTCATCCACCCGTCTAATGTAGTTCCATTTCTCTGGTGGGTACATGTTTTCCCAGAGATGGGTTATCTTTCCACTGAAATCATGGCGAATAGCACAACAATCAGCAAAGATACGAGGATTCATTTGTACCAGCCTTTTCACCTCCCCGTGTTTTGGCACATTTGGTATAAGGTCGTCAAAGATCATATGAAGAAATCGAGGATACAACAACCATTTATCTTTCTTCAAGGCCATAACATTTTCAGCCATGCAAGCAAATATCAGTCTAGCTATGTTTGCCTTCTCTCCTTTGCAACACAATACCATTGCTTTAGCCCAATCAATGTTTAGCCCGTCTGAACCACCTTTACGGTGATCTAGGCACATGATGAATACGTGAGCAATAAATCTCCATTCCTTGGAGAGAAAAGACTTCTTGATCTCCTTTCTGGAACCAAAAGTTGGTCCCTCATAACCCATGCTCCTGAATGCTTCAAACACCTTTGTATCAGTCATAGAAACCTCTTCGCCAGAATCCTCCTCTAGCCTCAAAATCCTTGAAACTGTCTCTCCAGTAATAATCACCTCGTGCTCTAAGACTTTGGCAGTAATTCTTTGAGTATTTCCTCTTGTGTCATATTCAGTAGATCTCTAGAAATCTCTGATATGAAGGTCATATATGGTAATGGAATGAGATATAGCATAAGATATGGGAGATGTTTGCAGCCATCTAATACAATCTCTAAACCCAGCGGCTTTCGGATGTGTATCATCCAAAATAGCAGTGATGTTGTTTCTCTCATCGAACTTTAAATTTGCCATTTACATCTGAAATACAAATGAAATAAATTAGAACAAAGAATTAAGTACTAAAATAATTAAAAAATAAGAAAAGAATAAAGAATAAACAATAACTAAAATAAATTCGCTGGCCGAAACTATAGTTTCGCAGAATGATATATAGTTTTGGCGGCCGAAAGTCTAGTTTCGCCAGCAAAATCACATTAGTTTCGCTCAAACAGTGAAGTAGATTCGACAAGCCGAATCTATAGTTTCGGCACAGCGAAACTGAAAAATAGCCAGCGAAACTGTTAAGTTCGCTTGGACAGCATAACCTTCTAGTTTCGCTGAGGATGCAAGAACTTCCGTTCAGTTTCGCTGGATTATCGGTAGTTTCGCTGGAAGAACAGCAAGGCTACCGAAGAGTCTCGATCAAAAATACCCACAATGAGATGATATTAACAAGATTAAAGGATGGTCCTAAGTTCGAAACTCACTTGCTAACTTGAATCAACAATCAATCAGAATGATAAATCACAGAATCACAAAATCGCCTAAAAAGTTCACGGAGAAACCCTAAGGGACATCACAGGTCGATTGTGCAAAAATGAGAAAATAATTTCGCAAAACGACTTATATAGCATATAGTTTCGCAGCTAGCGAAACTATAGATTCGCCTGACAAATTTACAGTCACCATGCGAAGCTGCAATTTCGCCAAGTGATACACAGATCAAAAATGACCTTGCACAGAATGAGAGAGCTGAGCGAAATTGCAATTTCGTCTAGCGAAACAAAGAGCGAAAGTATAGTTTCGCCCTTTTTTTTAATTAACTTCAAGCACTGAGATCTAAATCAATCAGAGATCACATCCTCGAGATATGCATTAGCACAAAGATGACTTTAATCATCGACCGGCAATGCGATCATACTAATAGCTGAATCTGATCACAATCTGCAAAGGAACTGTTGAAATTCAGAAACAGATCATTAACGATTGCTGATATATTTGTCCACTTAAACCCATGCCTTATCCTTTTTCAACAAACAGTGTATGATTTGTTAAGGTTCGATTAGATGCTTTAGAATGTTAGGACCCCACAATCATTTGGCAAAAACCCTCACCCAACCTCAGGATTTCTTGAATTTTGCTACGATCTTTATTTAGCAAGGCTTGTGAATTAGTGTGGAAGTAATTATTGATAGAGAATTGCCTTCTGTGATGAATTCATCATTTAGGTGATTTGACACAACTTAAACCAAATTGGTGAGAGCTCCAGGTCTATACTCACGTATAACAAAGGAGATGACCATTTAATCATGTGCCGATGAGAGCTCCAGGTCAGTACTATCGTACAGCATAGGAGATCATCACTCCAGGTTAGTACTTCCGTACAGTAGAGGAGATTAGCAAAAGTACAAGACACAAAAGTACAGGACAAGAGCCAAAGATCAATTCTCAATCCATTTTTTGCTGGGACTCAGTTTTCGTGCAGGCCAAAATGATCGCGTAAAACCAGACATCCTTAAGCAGGGATTTTAATTTAAATCATATTGCTGCTGTATACTTTATTCTTCAGAGAGAGCCTACCAAGCATATCGTTAAAGAATCTTTTTGTTTTCTTGACTTTATTATTCAATAAAAAATAAGATGTGAAACAGAGACCAGCATCAGTTACTATCATTTCTCATTTAAGATCCAGTCATGCATAAAGGAACATATCCAGAAGATATAAAGTCATTTCTCGTCATTTCAAATTCAACACTCAGGTTATTTAGTTACTCCCTAAAAAATTTATTTTAAAAGGATAATATTATTAAAATGATTATTATTATTCTATTTAAAAAAAATTTTAAAGGATAAGAAAAGAGGTTTAAAAGGATATTAACCCGAGCATAGAGATCAATTCATAAAAGCGAGGTTTATCAAAAGTTTTTGTGAAAAGATCTGCCTTTTGATTTTTAGTGTCAATGGGAATAATATCGATAAAACCCTTTTCTTGGGCATCACGAATTGCATGAATCCGAGTTTCGATGTGCTTGGTTCGAGAATGATGAATAGGATTTTTAGAAATCCTAATGGCGGCTTCGTTGTCACAAAACAACGGCGTGTGGAGAAAGTTGATTCCATAATCAATCATTTGGTGTTGTATCCAAAGGACTTAGGAACAACAACTAGAGGCAGTAATGTATTTTGCTTCCCCTGTAGAAAGGGAAACAGTGGTCTGTTTCTTGCTCTGCCAAGACACCAGATAATTGCCCAGGTATTGACACCCCCCCCCCCCCCCCCCGTGTAACACCCCGAAAAATCAAAACGAGTCATTAAGGATAATGGGCTTAATTATTGAGTATTTAATAAGGTAAGGAAATGACAATGGGCTAAATTAGGCTTATTAGGTAGTAGCCTATGGGATTAAAGGCCCATAATCAGCCCTTAAGCAACCAAATCAGCCTCCATCTCCATCATTTGCAACCCTAGCCACCAAATTCCTAGAGAGAGAAAGTGAAGGAAACTCTAGATTTGGAGCTTCAAAGGTCAAGGGATTGAAGATCTGGGTGTTGGAGCATCAAATAACAAGAAAGGAGCAACAAATCCAGGTAAGAATCGACCTCTAAACCCTTCTGTAGCTCAAACTCGGATTCTAGGGTTTTGGGTTTTGAAAAGTTGCAAAGAATCGCATAAAGGTCACATTTTTACGTATGAAAACATGTATAAAGCTTAGATTTAGCCTCATGGATGATAAACTAAGGGTTTGGACGTAAAAAGTTGTGATTTTGGGTTAAAAATGGGTTGGTTCGTCATTTCAGCCCGTTCTGCGAAACTGGGCATTCAACAAGCGAAATTAGGTATTCGTCCAGCGAAACTGTGGATCTTCATGCGAAACTATAGTTTCGCACGTAGTTTCGCAGGCATGGGTTTCCAACAAAAGTTGGGCGAAACTGGCAGCGAAACTGGCAGCGAAGATGCCAGCGAAACTGCCAGCAAAGATGCTAGCGAAACTTGCAGCAAAACTGCTGGCGAAACTAGCAGCGAAACTGCTTTTCTGGCAGCAAAATTAGCAGGGAATTAGGCAGAAAAATTAACCCCTTAGAGTGTTAACTTGTCTACAGGCTGTGTAGTGTGATCCTAGCCTAGAAAGCTTAGTCTAGAAGTTATTCGCGGTATCCAGGTGACTTCTAGATCCCCTATTTATAAGTTTTTTCCATGTTTTGGGGCTATTATGCATACTAAATATACGTTTTTAAATGACCTAGATTTTATGAGGTTTTATGATGACATGTATTGGATATGTTGTGTTGGTTACCTAAAAATTATTATATATATGAAAGTGGAAGATGATATTAATGAAAAGTGGAACTTAATGAATGTTACCCCCGGACCCGTTTGATGATGTAAAATCTTGCAAGCACTGTGATAGACTTCACTTATGTGAGTCTGATTTATGATGATGGATCCGTATTCATGAGCGGGCTATGTGCCTTGCAGTGTGGATCAACTGTCGGGGGTTAGCTACCGTATTCATGTGTACCGACAGGGATCGACATTCATTGTCGATCAACATGGAGTTCTTGCTTTGTGCAATCTCGTTTATGATGAAAGTGAAAGATAATGAAAGAATGAAAGATAATGAACATGCTTATCATGAAGCAAGAATTGTTATGTATTATGATGTATGCGTGGTCATTATATGAAGGATAAAGTTTATATTTTCTTATATTATTTATAAAACTAGGACTCACTCAGCGAAACTGACTTTTATGCATAATAGTTGGCAGGTAAATGCTAATGCTGAGGATGGCACCGGTTGGAGGCTACTTGGATGGATATGGATGGCATTCCTGTTTATGAAATCTTTTATTGTAATTTAAAGGAAAAAGTACTATGTTTTATTTACAATTAAAGGACAAATGTAGGAGTACAATATGGTTTCTAAGTTTTAAGTGAATGTCTATTTAATTCCGCTGCAATGTTTTGTTATTAAAATGATTTTACGCTATGATTTACCAATTGTGAGGTTTCCCGGGAACGGGGCCTTACAAGTTGGCATCAGAGCTAAAGTTGGGTAAACTGTTTTCAAAACCAAAACTTAAACTGATAATGGGACCGAATGAAGGATGCCAATCCAAGTAGCTACGTGCCATCAGGTAAAAGTTTCAAGTAAACCGGAATTTTGTGTGTGTGCTATTTGTTTTATGTGCTTGTAGATTTGAATACTGATATGTGTTAGGATAGTGATTGCTTGGGACAGGAGGGTAAGGTAAGTGGTTAATCACACTTGGCCACTGTAATTAAGGACTTATCATACTTATACTGATCTGAGCAATTATCTTGAATAACCATTTTGGTGTTTGAATCTTATAGGAATTAGTTATGGCTGGTAAAAAAATCAGGGAGGGCAACCCGAGGAGGTGCTCGTGGCTGGCGTACTACTTAGCCACGTGTCACCCGGAGTAAAGCTAAGGCTCCCGAGATTGTTCATGAGGAGTCAGACCTCCATAGTCACCCGGAGGGGGAGGGATCAGCCACCCTCAAACCCACTGTGAAGGAGGCTATCGCTGACGAAGTCTACAATGTCATGCAAAATGTCTTACCCTCGGTGGTGATCGAAGTGATCAAAGCAGTCAAGGATGGAGAGAAAGCTGAGAGGAAGGGGAAGGAAAGTGAGAAGAATTCAGGAAGGTCCACTAGGAGGACTGAGGAATCTGAGGGGGAGCCATCAAACCCTAAGGTGGTAGTCCATGATGACGATAGTGATGAGGAGTCCGATAGAGAGACTACTAGAGGGTGCAACTATGGGGCATTTCAAAGGTGCAAGCCCCCAACCTTTGACGGTAACGGCAATGCTACTGCCGCTCATCGCTGGCTTAGAGAGATGGAAGCGGTACTGGAAATTAGTGAGTGTCCGGAAGATCAAAAAGTTAAGTTTGCCACTCATTCTTCTGTTGACTCAGCGTTGTGCTGGTGGGACAATGTTGTCCAGGCTGAAGGAAAGCGATCGATAGCCAGAATTAAGTGGTCCGAGTTGAAGGAGCTGGTGCTGGAGGAGTATTGTCCCCATCGGGAATTAGACAAGATGGAGTAGAGAGTTCTTGCATTTGGAGGCTGGGAACATGACTCATCAAGAGTACACCTCCAAGTTCAACGAACTTGCAAGACTTGTGCCAGACATGGTGACACCTGTGTCCAAGAAGATCAAGAGATACATGCAGGGTTTGCCCGTGGACATCAAGAGGCACATGATTGCAGCCAGACCGGGTACGTTTAGGTCTGTGGTGGATTTACCTGGGAGACTGTACGATGAAAGAGATCTGGTGCCTGTACAAAAGAAGATGGAGAGATGGAGTGGGAATAAGAATGGAAATGGGAAGAGGTTCGGAGGTGAAAACTTCAGGATTGGGGAGAAGAGGATGAAAGTTGAGGATCAGCCAGGGAGGCGAGGAAATACAGGTGAAGGAGGTGCGTGTAGGAAGTGTGGAAGGGGTCATTCAGGGGAGTGCAGAGTTGGGACAAGCAAATGTATCAAATATGTAGGCGAGGGCCACTATGCAAGGGATTGCAAGGCGAGGAAGTGTTACCAGTGTGGCGAGATGGGTCATGTGGGAAGAGACTGTAAGAAAGGAAAACCAGAAGGATCAGGAACGGTTAAAGCTGGAGATAAGGGAAGGGGTGATGATTCAAAGGCGAAGGTGAGGGCATTCAACATAACTCGTGAGGAGGCCAGGGCAGATCCAGAAGTAGTTTCAGGTATGTTTCTGGTAGACCATGAATATACTTTTGTGCTCTTTGATTCTGGTGCTAGTAGGAGTTTTGTGTCTGCTGCCTTTTGCCATTTGTTGCATGATAAGAGTAGAAAGTTAGACGAGCCTTTCTATGTAGAAACAGCCATTGGTAAGTCCACTAAGATAACTGAAGTGGTTGAGGATTGCCTGATTGAGTTAGAAGATTGTAAGTTCCCTGCTAGGTTGCATCTTATGGCCTTAGGAGGTTTTGATGTGGTGTTAGGCATGGATTGGTTTGCTAGCTATGAAGCCAATATAGTATGTAGTAAGAAGATAATTCGTCTAACAGTGCCCGACGGTAGTTCTTTTACGATTCGTGGAGATAAGGTGTGCTGTGTACCGAAGGTCGTGTCATAGATCACAGCTGAAAAGTACTTGAGACGTGGGTGTAGCACTTACTTGGCCTATGTAAAAGATGTGGATGCACCAGAGCCACAATTATCAGACGTGCCGGTAGAACGCGAGTTTCCTGACGTCTTTCCTGAAGGCATGACCGGTGTGCCGCCTGACCGTGAAATCGAATTCAAGATTGATTTGCTACTGGGAGCACAACCTGTTGCTAAAGCACAGTATCGATTAGCTCCTTCGGATATGGTAGAACTAAGGGAGCAGTTGCAAGATCTATTGGATAAAGGCTTCATCCGACCGAGTATCTCTCCGTAGGGTGCTCCGGTTTTATTCGTCAAGAAGAAAGATGGTAGCGTGTGGATGTGCATTGACTTTCGCGAGCTCAAAAGCTGACCGTAAGGAACTGGTATCCGTTACAAAGGGTCGACGACCTGTACGATCAACTTCAGGGTGCCAACTGGTTTTCAAGGATAGACATGCGATCTTGTTACCACCAACTGAAGGTAAAAGAACAAGACATTCCTAAGACAGCATTCCGTACGCATTATGGACACTACGAATTTCTCATCATGTCCTTTGGTTTAACCAACGCGCCAGCTGCTTTTATGGATCTTATGAATCGGGTATGTCGGCCGATGTTGGATAAATCGGTGATAGTGTTTATCGATGACATTTTGATTTATTCAAAAAGTGAGGAGGAACATGCTGATCATATTCGAGAAGTCTTGGAGACGCTCAGAAGTGAAAAGTTATATGCTAAGTTTTCTAAATGCGCATTTTCGCTTCGAGAAGTTAATATCTGGGTCATGTGGTTAATCCTGAGGGAATCAGGGTGGACCCTGCGAAGGTTGAAGCGATGATGCAATGGGAACCTGCAAAGACGCCATCCGAGATTCGCAGTTTCTTAGGCCTGGCAGGCTACTATAAGAGGTTTATCCAAGATTTCTCCAAGATAGCTTCTTCTTTGACTAAGCAGACCCGGAAGGACATGAAGTATGAATGGGGTACTGATCAGGAAAACGCCTTCCTAGAACTGAAGATGAGATTAACTCAAGCCCTTGTCTTGACGTTACCTAAAGGGAACGAGGATCTGGTAGTCTACTCGGATGCCTCGTATGCAGGGTTGGGTTGCGTGTTGATGCAACGAGAAGGTGATACCCTATGCTTCTTGACAATTAAAGGTCCACGAGGCTAATTATCCTACCCATGATTTAGAGTTGGCTGTGGTGGTGTTTGCATTGAAGATTTGGGGGCACTACCTGTATGGGGTGAAGTGAACCATCTTCACTGATCATAAAAGTCTGAAGTATTTCTTCGAACAAAAGGAACTCAACATGAGGCAGAGGAGGTGGTTAGAACTGATCAAGGATTATGACTGTGAAATTCGTTATCATCCAGGCAAAGCCAATGTGGTTGCTAACACTCTTAGCCGGAAGGGACAACCCGAACCAATTCGGGTGAGGGCTTACCAGATAATCATGACGCCTGATGTTATGAAACAAGTGAGGGAGTTTCAAGATGAGGCATTGAGAGATGACAGAGTCAACTCTGAAATGATGAAAGGACAAGTTTCAGATTTGGGGGAAAACACCCTGGGTGTTAGAACCCGATCTGGGCGAATATGGATCCCTCTCTATGGGGATCTGAGGGGGAAGATCATGGACGAGGCTCACAAAACTCGATATTCCATTCATCCCGGGGCCACAAAAATGTATCAAGATCTGAAGAAAGATTACTAGTGGCCGGGAATGAAGCGAGACGTGGCTAAGTACGTGAGCAAGTGCTTGACTTGTCTGCAAGTGAAGGCAGAGCACCAAAAGCCATATGGAAAGATCCAGCCCTTGGATATTCCTGAATGGAAATGGGAACACATCACAATGGACTTTATCACGAAGCTACCTCACACGACGAGAGGAAGCGACGCAATCTGGGTGATTGTTGACCATTTAACAAAGAGCGCCCATTTCCTACCAATTCGTGAGACGTTTTCCTCTAAGAGGTTGGTAGAGCTATTTATCAAGGAGATCGTGGCTCGTCACAGCGTGCCAGTGTCTATCGTTTCAGATAGGGACACACGGTTTACGTCCAAGTTTTGGAAGAGGTTTCATGACTCAATGGGGACTAGACTGCATATTAGTATGGCTTACCACCCCCAGACGGATGGTCAGTCGGAAAGAACGATTCAGACGTTAGAAGACATGCTACGAGCGTGTGTAATCGACTTTGGAGGAAGTTGGAATGAGCACTTACCGTTGGCGGAATTCTCATATAGTAATAGTTACCATGCCAGCATTGGTATGCCACCTTACGAAATGTTGTACGGTAGGAAGTGCAGAATGCCCGTGTGTTGGGGTGACATCGCGCAAAAGGAATTGGGGAGTCTTGAAGTGATTGAGGTCACAACTGAGAAGTTAGATAAGATTAAGGCGTTCATGAAAGCTGCAAAGGACCGCCAGAAGTCTTATGCTGATAAGAGGCGTAGACCGATAGAATTTGAGGTTGGTGACAAGGTTATGCTCAAGGTATCGCCATGGAAAGGGATATCAGGTTTCGAAAAAGGGGAAAGTTAAGCCCAAGGTTCATAGGGCCATTCAGTATTGTCGCGAGGTTAGGGGAAGTGGCTTACAAATTAGACCTACCCGATGAGTTGAGTGGAATTCACCCTACGTTTCATGTATCTCATCTCAGGAAATGTTTGGCAGATAATGATGCAGTTATACCATTAGAAGACATTGAAGTCGATGAACGGCTGAATTATGTAGAGCAGTCGGTGGCCATCCTTGATTGGAAAGAGAAGCACTTACGAAATAAAGTGGTTCCACTAGTACAAGTACAGTGGAGACACAGAAAAGAATCTATGTGGGAGACCGAGGAGGAGATGAGAAACTTTTGTCCTTAATTGTTTGATGACTGACAGGTTTCGAGGATGAAACCTAAATAAGTAGGGGAGACTTGTAACACCCCGAAAAGTCAAAACGAGTCATTAAGGATAATGGGCTTAATTATTGGGTATTTAATAAGGTAAGGAAATGGCAATGGGCTAAATTAGGCTTATTGGGTAGTAGCCTATGGGATTAAAGGCCCATAATCAGCCCTTAAGCAACCAAATCAGCCTCCATCTCCATCATTTGCAACCCTAGCCACCAAATTCATAGAGAGAGAAAGTAGAGAGAGAAAGTGAAGGAAACTCTAGATTTGGAGCTTCAAAGGTCAATGGATTGAAGATCTGGGTGTTGGAGCATCAAATCACAAGAAAGCAAGAAAGGAGCAACAAATCCAGGTAAGAATCGACCTCTAAACCCTTCTATAGATCAAACCCGGATTCTAGGGTTTTGGGTTTTGAAAAGTTGCAAAGAATCGCATAAAGGTCACATTTTTACGTATAAAAACATGTATAAAGCTTAAATTTGGCCTCATGGATGATAAACTAAGGGTTTGGACGTAAAAGGTTGCGATTTTGGGTTAAAAATGGGTTGGTTCGTCATTTCAGCCCGTTCTGCGAAACTGGGCATTCATCCAGCGAAATTAGGTATTCGTCCAGCGAAACTGTGGATCTTCCTACGAAACTATAGTTTCGCAGGTAGTTTCACAGGCATGGTTTTCCAACGAAATTTGGGCGAAACTGGCAGTGAAACTGGCAGCGAAGATGCTAGCGAAGATGCCAGCGAAACTGCCAGCGAAGATGCTAGCGAAACTAGCAGCGAAACTGCTGGCGAAACTAGCAGCGAAACTGCTTTGCTGGCAGCGAAATTAGCAGCGAATTTAGACAGAAATTAACCCCTTAGAGTGTTAACTTGTCTGCAGGCTGTGTAGTGTGATCCTAGCCTAGAAAGCTTAGTCTAGAAGTTATTCGTGGTATCCTGGTGAGTTCTAGATCCCCTATTTATAAGTTTTTCCATGTTTTGGGGCTATTATGCAAACTAAATATACTTTTTTAAATGACCTAGATTTTATGAGGTTTTATGATGAAATGTATTGGATATGTTGTGTTGGTTACCTATAAATTATTATATATTTTAAAGTGGAAGATGATATTAATGAAAAGTGGAACTTAATGAATGTTACCCCTGGGCCCGTTTGATGATGTAAAGTCTTGCAAGCACTATGATAGACTTCACTTATGTGAGCCTGATTTATGATGATGGATCCGTATTCATGAGTGGGCTATGTGCCTTGTAGTGTGGATCAACTGTCGGGGGTTAGCTACCGTATTCATGTGTACCGACAGGGATCGACATTCGTTGTCGATCAACATGGAGCTCTTGCTTTGTGCAATCTCGTTTATGATGAAAGTGAAAGATAATGAAAGAATGAAAGATAATGAACATGCTTATTATGAAGCAAGAATTGTTATGTATTATGATGTATGCGTGGTCATATATGAAGGATAAAGTTTATATATTCTTATATTATTTATAAAACTAGGACTCACTCAGCGAATCTGACTTTTATGCATAATAGATGGCAGGTAAATGTTGATGCTGAGGATGGCACCGGTTGGAGGCTACTTGGATGGATATGGATGGCATTCCTATTTATGAAATCTTTTATTGTAATTTAAAGGAAAAAATACTATGTTATATTTACAATTTAAGGACAAATGTAGGAGTACAATATGGTTTCTAAGTTTTTTATGATTGTCTATTTAATTCCGCTGCAATGTTTTGTTATTAAAATGATTTTACGCTATGATTTACCAACTGTGAGGTTTCCTAGGAACGGGGCCTTACACCCGGTCACCGATTTTCTGTTTAACCTGCAACCATTAGAATCACTGTCAGAATAAGCATCAAAATTCCCTCCATATGGGTACCAAAGACCTAAACGAGATGAGCCTTTGAGATAACGAAAGATTCTCTTGACAGCTTTCTCATGAGACTCTTTTGGGGCCGACTGATATCGAGCACAATATCCTACAGTAAAAGTGATATCAGGACGACTTGCTGTAAGATGCATGAGGGAACCGATCATAGATCTATAGGGATAAGGATCAACAGGTTTCCTGTTCTCGTCAGGAGTGAGACACGTTTGAGCAGTAAAGGGAGTTATTTCAGGAGACGCGTCATCCATTTTGAATTTCTTCAAAATTTCTTTAACATACTTCTCCTGATGAATGAGAATGCTTTCAGGCTTTTGTTCTACTTGTAATCCAAGAAAGAAGCACATTTTTCCCATCATACTCATTTCAAACCGATTACGCATCACCTCTTCGAATTCCTGACATAATTGTGAATTGGTGGAGACAAAAATAATATCGTCGACATAAACATGGACAAACAACATTTCACCATAAACTTCTCTCTTGAAAAGAGTCATATCGATGGTGCCACGAGAGAAACCATTGCTTAAGAG
The DNA here is from genome assembly GCA_025215565.1 of Flaveria ramosissima. Classification (NCBI taxonomy): domain Eukaryota; kingdom Viridiplantae; phylum Streptophyta; class Magnoliopsida; order Asterales; family Asteraceae; genus Flaveria; species Flaveria ramosissima. Next base: position 54,407,066 of record CM046029.1, on the reverse strand, counting down.
ATACTGTGTCAAGGTCTCATACCAGATCCTAGGTGCCTGATGAAGACCATAAAGAGACTTGTCAAGCTTAAAGACCTTATCGGGAAAATCAGGATCCTCAAAACCTGGTAGTTGACACACATAATCTCCTCATCAATGTTTCCGAAAAAGGAAAGCACACTTGACATCCATCTGATAAACCTTGAACTGTTTATGAGCAGCATGAGCGAGAAAAATTCTTATTGCTTCAAGACGGGCGACCGGAGCGAAGACTTCAGTATAGTCAATCCATTCTTCTTGAGCAAATCCTTGCACCACCAATCTAGACTTGTTACATACCACCACACCACGATCATCAGGTTTGTTCTTGAACACCCATTTTGTACCAATTGGGCATTTGTTGGGAGGCAGGTCAACCAAAGTCCATACTTTGACCTTTCTGAATTGTTGAAGTTCCAATTGCATTGATTCCACCCATCAAGGATCCTGGAGAGCTGCATGCACATTTTTTGGGACAATTTGAGAGATAAAACAAGAGAAGAGACAAATATTAATCAAACCAGATTGACTCCGCGTCCGCACACCATCAGTGATTGATCCAATAACATTATCAAGAGGATGATCTTTCAAATTTATGAAGTCTGTGTCCAAAGGAAAGATGTTTGGAGAAGTTTCGCTCATAGATTGTGAATGATTAGATAAGGATGAGGAAGATGGAACAGGCTAAGATGGGATAGATGTAGGTGATGAAGTAAGAGATGTTGGTGGTGGAACAGATGTTGGTGATGAGGAAATAGGTGTTGGTGACGGTTCAAATGAAGGAGAAGATGATCCAACATCACCTGAAGTGGCATCATGTGCTAAAGAGGTGTAATAGGTAGGAGATGGAGTGGAGGAGATAATATTGGTTTGAACATTGGGAATGGACGCATCATCATCGAAAACTAGAAGATTAAAAGAATTAAACACAGTATCGGAGTCAAAGAACCATGTTGGTTTAGATCGAACATCAGAAGAGTTGGACTCCTGCCAATCAACATAGAATGACTCTTGAACGATACGTGTTCTCTTGTTATATACCCGATAGGCCTTTTGAGAAGAGTAACCAACAAAGTAACACTCGTCAGACACGGTACCAAACTTTGTATTTTGTGATTGAGTATTCAGAAGAGTGCAAGAACAACCAAATGGCCGAAAGAAATCAATTAAAGGTTTCTTTTTATGAAAGAGTTCATAAGGAGTCTTCACTTTGTCCTTAACAATCAACACTCGATTTAGAACATATGAAGCACAATTTACCGCTTTAGCCCAAAAGATAATGGGTAACGAAGATTCTATCAGCATGGTCCGGGCGGCTTCAATGAGAGTGCGATTCTTTCGTTCAGCTACACCATTCTGTTGAGGTGTCCTTGCAGCACTAAATTGTCTCACAGTTCCCTTTTGAGCACAGAACGAATCAAGAATCTGATTTTTGAACTCAGTACTGTTGTCACTTCTCAGGGCCAGAACCTTTCTCTTGCTAATTGTCTCGATTGAAAGAATTAACTTCTACAATTCCTCTGCAACCTCTCCCTTGTGAGCAAGAAATCTCACCCATGAATATCTTGAGAAATCATCTGTAACAACAAGACAAAAGGATTTTTTAGCAATTGATTTAACGCTGATTGGGCCAAACAAATCAGTATGTAACAACTCGAGAGGACAAGTTATGCTATTTTCAAGTTTGGGCTTATGTGGTTTTTTATGTTGTTTACCCTTGGCACAAGCCATACATTTTTCGTTTACAGAGAAATCTTTTGAAACAGTGTGGTTTGTGTCTCGGTCTGTGATGTGATGAGATAGGAATAGGATCAATATGAATTTCCTCATCACATTCAGACACACTAGAATCAATGTCACTAAATGTATCATACATGCCACGAGGTCGAAGTTTATGAGAACAAGAATTATTATTTACAAAAATAGATGAATGATCATCTGAAGTACCACTAGAACTTGTTCCACTAGTGCTAGCTTCAGACGAAGTATCAATTCTTTCATTTGAAAAAGAAATATTTAATGGATTAAAAGATGGAATAGGATGAGAAAAGAATTTATCAAAACAATTAGTTTTAGATTTCTCGTTAAGCTTTGTAGAAAGGTCAGTTGCACCATTATCATCACTAGAACAAAAGACATCACCACAGTGTACAGAATTTAAAGATGAAATAGAAACATCATGAGAACATGAAACGACGGTGTCGGTTACAGGTGAACTAGAAACAAAGACAGAACTTAAACTAGAGTTATGATCTAAAACAGATTGCTGAATATCTGGTGTACTAATACTAGTGCATCCAAGCCCACTAGTTGGTCCATAGTCGTAGTCTTCACGAACGTGCTTAGAATTAACACCCTCTAAACCTGCAGACATACTGTCAGTATCTGTTTTGATTAAATCATTAGAAGGATGAGAAACTTTTACATAAATCCCGTTTTAATCCTAGCTCCCCGTTGAGATTTACATAAATCATCATGTTTCATTCCTCATATGGTCCATTTATCCAACTTTGACTGAAGTTTGCTTGTTTCGAATTCAGCAAGGGCAATTCTTTCAGTCAAAGTGTTAATCTCCATATTTCTTTCCAAAACAATTCGTTTAAATGATCCTTTTGTTTTAAAGCCTCATTTAATTTAACAAAATATTTTGATTCATTGATTTTAAGTTTCTCAGTAATTCGTTTTAAATCTTTTTCATTATTAATTAATAACCGATTAGCTTTGTAAATCCCAAATAGTCTTATTTTACAAGCAGATGAACACATATCCTAAATTACCTCATATGGAAGTCCCATCACCACCTTTTCAGCTGCTAAGGCCTTTTCGCATTGGCACACCAGAGTACTTGACTTGCTTTCCTCAACGGTGACAGAATCATCATCATAATCCTTTCCTTGCCCAGTGGATGAACTTTGTTCCTGCTTTAGACCTTCAGATTTACTTGCCCTCATTCTAACATCTTTCTCTTCTTTCTCATTAACAGACGACACAAACTCCTCTTTGAATTCCTTGAAAGGATCAAATCCATCTTCACTATCTTCCTTCTCTTTCCCTTTAACAAACTTCGCAACCAACGCATGATTTATCTCAGTCCTTATTTCCTCAACCTCTGCACTCTAATCAAAGTTAGAAATCAATGTTGTCTCCTTTTTGTGATTCACATCTTCCTTCTCCCTCTCTATTGTTAATCTTGGAACTCCTGGATTGCTTGAATCGGTGACAATTGGTGATGGACATTCACGTTTGAAATGTCCCAATTGTTTATAGTTGAAACATCTCAGTTTTGACTTATCAAATCCCAATTTTGAATTAGAAGTTTGACCGCCGAAGTTCTTTCGTCCAGTGCGCTCCATAAATCGTCGAGCTCTAAGAGTCAACACTGTCATTTGCCACTGGATGTCTGTTTCTTCAAGATCATCTGGATCTACCTGATACATGTCTTTCGTTGTCATTCCTTTTCGTTTTAACTCTCCTGCCACAAGTGCTTCATAACTTTGAACAAACATTCCAAAAAGAGCCATTGTTTCTGATGGAACTGGAGTTTCAACATTCGCCTTAGAGTGAGTCTGATCTCTTCCAACAGTAACGTTTCCTCCTGAAAAATTACTTGTATTACCTCCTCCTTGAATTGAATTCTGTATTTGAGAGCTTGCAGCGGATGATAGTAAGGCAGCATTTTGAGTAAAACCAGATGTAGGCATCATGGTCTGGTTAAATTCCCATCTCTTCATGTCCAACTCAAAGGATTTAAGCTTATTAATCATATCCATCAGCTTGTAGTCTGTAAACCCTTTTTCTTGCTATAGCATCCTCACCTGAAGACTCCACTGAGGTGGGAGAGAGTCTAGTAGCCTGTTAACTTGTTCACTGTTGGAGAGCTTTTCATCGTATTTCTTTAAGGTACTTGAAACTGTCAAGAAACGATTTGTGAGATCTGTTAGACTCTCATTCTTGTTTCAACAAAGGAATTGAATTCCTTCTCAGCTTGAATGCTCTTATCCTTTACCAGATCATCATTACCATCATAGAACTCACATAGGGCATTGTAAAGAGATTTAGCATTTTTATGCTCTGCAAAATGATTGTAGATGTTCGGTGCCAAGCATAGAGTTAAAGCACCAAAAGCCTTTTGATCACGATCAATCAACTTCAGATCCTTTTCAGTGAAAGAAGTCGGGTCCTTATTCTGAGTGACAACATCACCAACAGAGACAGTTGGTATGTGAGGACCAGTAATAATAGATTCCCATTGATTGTGATCAGTGTAGAAGAAGAAAGCTTTGAGACATCTCTTCCAATCTTCGAAATTGTCTCCGTTAATGAGTCTTGGTGGCCTATTGGGAGCAACACTTTCAAGATCTGCAAGAGTGAGTGATGTTAACTTTGACATTGTAGTTTCGCTAGTATTGATGCAGCTTCGGCAAGAGAAGAGAAAATTTCTCTGACAATTTCGTAGAAAAGGCTAATTTCGCAGACACTTTCGCAGAGGAGGCTAATTTCGCTGACAATTTCGGTAGCAGTTTTGCTAGCCAATTGTCACAACAGGCTTAGTTTCGCTGATAAGTTCGCACGAAACAAGCTTGAACTTTCGTTCAAAATCACTTTCGGCAGCAATTTCGCTTGTTAAACCTTCACAAGCACTGGTGAACTTTCGTTCAAAAGACTAGTTTCGCAGAACAATTAGAAAACGATTTCAATAGTGATAACACCCGTAGTTTCACTAAAAGATGATCGTAGATTCGCTGTAAGAACAGTAGTTTCGCTGGTCGAACCACAAAACCTTTTTCAACCCAAAATCAATCTGAAATCATCAAATACTTAATGAATTTGAGATCTGATGATTAGTAGAGCTTCCACAACCAAAAACTAGCAAAACTCAATCAATTTCCATATCAAAAACACCTGATAATGAACTAAAAATTGATGGAAACTAGATATTGGACTAAAACCACCAAAAACTCAACAAATCAAGAGCACTAAGGCTCTGATACCATATTGTTGGTTCATTCCAACAAACACAATAAACAACATGACTAAAGAAGATTGATCACAATAAGAACTCATTCAAAATAAGAAAATGAACATCATAACAATCAATAACCTCAAGCACAATGATATTATTGTGTAATAACTGCTTTGAAAAGATAACTTGCAACAATGAATCACGATTAGGGTTTTGCAAGCTTCCCCAACAATGAAAATTTAAACATAAGTATATATAGCAGTCTTAGTTTCGCAGACAGTTTCGCTGTCAGCGAAACTGTTCTGCCGAAACTGTAGTTTCGCCCGGTAGAAATAGCAGTTTCGCCCGGCGAACTAAACAGCTAACTGTGAGCGAAACTATAGTTTCACTCACAGTTTCGCTGGACTGCAAAACTATATAAAACTAATAACATACATAAAAGAAAACTAACATAAGACCTATTACAAGCAAAAATAAACATTCTAATCTAAGGTGAGTCCAACCTATGCATGATCTTCATTTCTTCATCCTTAAGCTTCTAAAATGGCCGACCTAAACCTCAGAAACAACCCTGATTTCTCCATGCAACTTCACAGGTAACATAACCAAGTTGCTCTGTTATGCATTAAGAAAGATGAAAGTTTCTCAGAGATTTGCCGTTTCTTAGCTCTATCAAACTACTCCACCTCCCTAACCATTGATCCTATCCTCTATGAGGATCATCTGCTTGAATTTTGGAAGACCTGCCAAGAGGTCATTATGGATGGGGAGAAGGCACTGTCTGCCACAGTGCAATAGAGGACAATCTTCATCACTCCAGCCATCATAAACACTCATTTGCAGCTGAATGATGAAGAAGGTGAGTTGTCCTTCCCAAAGGAAGCTGTAAATCATTCCTTTGAGCAGATGGGCTATAAGGGAGATTTCTCTGTAAAGGCCTTTAGAAAAGGGAAGGTCTCATCCACAGCTTGTCAAACAAGCATGGAGGGTGGGACCAGATTCTTGAGGATCTCTCCTTCATAGTACATGGAATGGTTCAAGGGGTCAAGTTCAGGTACTCTTAATTTGTTTATACAAATTTGCTTGCTAACTTGGACTCCTTAGAGTATTATATGTTTCATAGATATGTTCAACACATTCTCAACTGTGAACTGGGCTCACGGTTGAGGGAAACAATAATATTCATAAATTGGGACAGATGAAGCCCGGCATCTTTAAAATTATGAAGAAGCCAACTGTAGGCTTCTTAGGGGTAGAAACAGCCCTAGTCCCGAAAATGTTAGAGCTTATTGCTCAAGGTGACAACCTAGCAACACAAGCTAGTGTTGAACCCATACCTTCTACCTCTCAACCACCAAAAAGGCCCCAAGTCACCCTCACCTACCAAAGAAAATCCAAACAAACCCCTGCTCAAGCTATTGAGTCTGTGCAGGCCCCCATATACTCACCCATACAGGAAGAAGTGGATACTAGAGCTCCCACTTCCCCTGAGGAGCAAACCACTCCCATCTCTTCAACAACCAGGGCTGAGGTTCCTCACCCTGATGAGCTCACAAGCCCAACTGCCTTAAGCCTTCACTCTGAGTGTCAACACTCAAATGAACAACCTTTAGGGGACAGTTACCATCCCTAACCATTAGACTTAAATCAGCCCATTCCTAACCTCTCATTCTATACTGATGAAGACTTAGGTTTCAGTGGGTACCATGAGTCTCTCTACTCTTCCCCTACTCAAAGAGAGATGAGTACTCCTGAGTCTTCTTTGTCTAGCCCACATCAGTCACCCATAACTGAGGTGGATACTTCTGAACCTGTTCAGGATATCCATATGGAAGAGGCTCTCACTTCTGCAAGTGATTACATCATTAAAACCTCAACCATGGCAACTCAGCCCATTGGCACCTCAACTGAGGATGTCAATGTGCAGAGGAAATCCAGCAGCCAAGAACCTAAGGCTGGTGGTGAGAGAAAGGACTTTGGTCCAATCATCTCATCCCCCAATGATTCTTCTGATGAAGAAGAGGGAAATCTGAGACTAAAGGTGCAAAAACAGTCAAAAACATGCTCCTATTTAGTCTCTAAGGTTAGTCACCTTGAATCTCAGGTGACTACCCTGCATAATAGGGTCAATGATCAGCAACTTGAGATATCTTATCTCAGGGAAAAACTAGCTGGAGACCTTTAAGAAGAGCTCAACCAGGAACACAAGAACCTGTGAATGTGATTGACCTAACCTCTAGCTCACCTATGCAAGAGGGTGATGCTACCAAAAAGGGGAAGAAAGTCATTACAGTCACAGAACTTGGGAGTTCTTCAGGGAGTATGGACATTAAGGATTCACCATCCTTACTTGCAACTGTGCATACTCAGCAACTTCCTCAAGTTCACATTAATGTGGACATAATAGACTCTGTCATTAGCAGTCTCTTTGAGGAAGGCATTCCAAGGGCTGTGTCATCTCCACCTCAAGGAACTTCAAACTACATTATTGGGTGGAAGTATGATGCTGATAGAAGAGCCCTCATTCTTCATAGAGTTCAAGGGCAGCAAGAAGTGTTCAATTTTCAGAATTTGGACTACTATGAAGGTCTTGACCTGATCAACATGCCACTTGTCAACCCAAGCAAATCAAGACAAGCTGACAGGTTAGCACTCAGGATTTAAGACAGAATTACTGAAGAGTTCAGCCTCAGAAGGTGACAAAGGCAATCAGGTAATGTCATTGGTCAACTGGATGCTGAGGCAGACCCTGAGATTAGCTTCAAAGGGAAAACCTTGGCTGAAGGCCCTGTGATAGAGCCTGAGAGCCCTGTCACACCAAAAACTGCTTCAGAAATTCATTCCCTCAGTGAAACACCTGCTGGTGAAGGTGTCTCACAACCTCTCTCTGGCCAGAGCTTAGATGCCACACCAAGCAATGAAGGCCAAACCTCTATCCACCCTGAGTCACAAAGGTCTGTGGGTGACAAAGGGAAAAGGATTTTGACTCCTGAGGAGATTGAGGAGGAGGAGAGAGAGAGGAAGAGGAAGCTAAGGGGAGAAAGTTCCTCTTGGTCTTTAGGCTTTATGCAAGCTGCAATCAGGGTTGCCCCAAGACCAAACACTCAAGAAGATGAGTTGAGGGCAGTCAGGATTACTTACCTGCAAACCAGGAACTATGACATAGATGAGATTATATCTCTCCCCTTAGAGCAATTAAATGAACTGGCTGACATGGAAGTGTCCAGAGAGATGAAGGAAGCAGAGGATGCAAGATTACTTCTCCAATTAAAAGAAGAGAAGAGACTGAAAAGATTATACAAGCATGCTCCAACTCTCTCCCCAGTTCAAGAATGTCCTATGCAAGAGGATGTGGCTGCTACACAAGAACCTCAGGTAGACAAGGAAACAGATAGGCAAAACATGATCAATTACCTGAGTGCCACAAGTCTCTACCAGGCATCTGCACTTCTTCCCTTGTCCTTTGAGTACAATGAGTTTGAGTATCTAAAACAACTTGAACTTCAAGTGCTCAAAGAACAAAAGGCAACAAAAAGAAAGATGAGGGAAGATGCTGCAAAGTCAAGAGCTATCATCCAAAAGAGTATGAAGAAGTCTGCTGACAGACAAAGGATGATGAGCTTCTTGAAGCTGTATGGATTCTCCGGAAGGAGACTTGGCCCTATGTCTCTATCCACAATGGATGAGCATATCAGGGTAATCAAGAGATCAAGAGTGGAGAGATGATTGACTTATACTCTCCTCCAAGTCAAATCCCACCTGAAGTGGAGGTTAAGGTTGAACAACCTGAGACAACACAACCTGGACCTCCTGATGAGCCTAAGCAAGCTTCATCTTCTGATCTACAGCAGGGTCAAACTCCCTCTCCTTCTGAACCTGTGAGGGAGGAACACCCAACTGAGAAAGACAAGGATGATCAACAAGGTGATGCAGACCAGTCTTCTCAGTTAAAGTGTTCTAAGAGGAAGAAGAGGATGGCTTCTAAACCAAAGTCTAAGAAGAAGAAGCCTGAATCATCCACCTCTACACCTCAGGCTGAGTCAGATCAACCTAAGGAAGTGCATGAAGAGGCAGCCCAATCAACTCCAATTCAAGTGACTCCTCTTGCAGCTGAGACACCCATCTTATCCTGGACCTTCACTACTAATCAAGAGAGATGGCATGTGATCAGAGATCAAGGTGTTGAGAATGTCTATACATGGCAAGACATAATCAACTTACCTCTGCATGATCTCTTTGAGATGAGAAGATATTATGAGAGTCTGAATAATCCTGACCATCTGATGAAGAAGGGTATGGTCATCATTGTGCTGAAGACTACAAACATCTGAAGATCTTCTAAATGTTTTGGTAGCATCAGCCTAGGGGGAGTTTGTAAGGATTCCTATAAGTCTGATGCAGCCAAAACATCCAAAGTCTCTCTGCAAGCATGCACTAAAGAACAGAAGTAGAAATGCTTCGAAAGTTTTACACCATGCACTAGAAATATTCTAAGTGTAAAATCTTCCGAAGCTAAGACTAACATCTTCCGAAGCCAAAAGTGAAGTCTTCCGAAGCTTCAAAGACAAAGTCTTCCGAAGCCAAAGAGTGAAGACAGATTTCTTCCGAAGACTTTTAGAGATATGCCTTTATCTGACGTACTTTACCATAAAGTTGGACCACCTTTCTGCTGCAACTCTGTAAAGTCACCAACTTACATGAGTTGGTGAAAGGTCCACGCTTTTGGTAACTATACATTGAGGTCTTGAGTCCATGCTTTCTACTTTATGTACTTTTCTCCTTTTTGTAATATATTAGGATGTGAGCTATGGCATGTCATAGTCACAAGTCAAAAGGCAGATATGCCTTTTGACTCTACATTTGATTTTTTAGTTGTCTAGTCAATTGTGTCCAGCTGGCCTTCAAAGTATGGCCAGCTGTAGGATGTAGTATAAAGTATCTCAAGTACTTGTAACTTTCCATCGATGCTTTGTAACTTGTAATAGAACTTGAGAAGCAATATACAGCATTCTTGAAAACCAAATACTTGTGTTGTTTGCAATCTTGTTTTGTCTCACATTTACTTGTGTTCTTAGCATCTTTCATTAACAAGTTAACCAGTTCCCTATTTGATCTATTAAGTGTTCTAAGCAACTCTCCTCATTGTGTTGTTGTGTTGTAAGTGCATACCCTTCACCGGTCCTGCATATGACATCTTCCGAGGGTTAATTTCTCTTCGGAAGAATTTATACTTAACAAATATTAAAGAAAAACCTTTTATAACAGGGCTTAGATTTTTTTTGACAATGACAAGACACATTTTGAAAAGGTTTTCTAATGAGATGGACTAATCAATGTTTATCATCCGAATAGCTGTAATAAGATACTTGAATCTTTGTTCATCAAATGCTTTGGTGAACAAATCAGCATATTGTTCATTGGAATCAACTTTGATTAGTTTAATCAGATTTTTCTCATGAATATCTCTAATGAAAAGGTACCTGATATCAATGTGCTTTGTCTTGGAGTGCTTGACTGGATTTTTTGTAATGGAGATAGCACTGTTATTGTCAATGTGGATAGGAGTACTCATTAAGTTGAATCCATAGTCTATCATCTGGTTTTAAATCAACAACAGCTGAGCACAGCAACTTGCAGCAGCAATGTACTCAGCTTCAGCAGTAGATTTTGAAACGCAGGATTGCTTCTTGCATTGCCATGAGATGATCCTTCCACCAAGAAATTGACATCCTCCTGATGTTGATTTCTTGTTAATATTGCAGCCACCATAGTCACTATCATAATAGCCATAGAGATTGAAATTATTGTTCCTTAGATACCAGAGACCCAGTTTAGGTGCTCCTTTAAGGTATCTGAGGATTCTCTTAGCAGCAACTAGGTGAGACACCTTTAGAGCAACCAGATATCTTGCACAAATGCATGTTGCAAACAAAATTTCACGTCTACTTGTTATGAGATACATCAGAGAACCAATGATTGCCCTATACTGATGTTGACCAGTATCCTCCCACTCAGAGTCAGGACAAAGATTGTGATCTCTGGGTATAGGTGTCTTGGCTGGCTTACAATCTTTCATATCAAATCTTTCTAAAATGTCATTGACATATTTAGATTGATTGATAAAGAACCCTTTCTTCATTTTCTTTACCTGAATTCCAAGGAAAAAGTCCATTTTTTCCATGGAACTCATCTCAAATTTCTTCTTCATTATGCTCTCAAAGTCTTTGCACATTTGGTCATTTGAGGAACCAAATATGATGTCATCAACATAGACTTGTACAAGCAAAATGTCTTTCCCAGACTTTCTTATGAATAAAGTCTTGTCAATGGTACCTCTGGTGTATCCATTCTTCAGGAGAAACTGAGACAAAGTCTCATACCACAGCCTAGGTGCTGGTGTATCCAATTTGCACACATAGTTGGGGTGTTGTGGGTCTTCAAATCCTGGAGACTGGCATATTTAGACTTCCCTATCTATATCCCCATATAGAAAGGCACACTTAACATCAAGCTGGTAGATAGTAAAATTCTTGGATGCAGCATAAGCAAGAAAGATCCTCACTGCCTCAAGTCTTGCGACTGGTGCAAAGACATCAGTGTAATCAATTCCCTCCTCTTGAGTGTATCCTTGAACTACCAGTTTTGCCTTGTTCTTGACAATCAAGCCTCTATCATCTCTCTTGTTCCTAAAAAACCATTTGGTTCCTACTGGTACTTGACCGGATGGTAGCGGACATTGGTTCCAAACCTTTTGTAAGGATTCCTATAAGTCTGATGCAGCCAAAATATCCAAAGTCTCTCTGCATGCATGCACTGAAGAACAGAAGTAGAAATGCTTTGGAAGTTTTACACCATGCACTAAAAATATTCTTAAGTGTAAAATCTTTCGATCCAAGACCAATATCTTTCGAAGCCAAAAGTGAAGTCTTTCGAAGTTTTAAAGACAAAGTCTTCCGAAGCCAAAGAGTGAAGACAGATTTCTTCTGAAGACTTTTAGAGATATGCCTTTATCTGATGTACTTTACCATAAAGTTGGACCACCTTTTCCGCTGCAACTCTGTAAAGTCACCAACTTACATGAGTTGGTGAAAAGGTCCATGCTTTTGGTAACTGTACATTGAGTCTTGAGTCCATGCTTTCTACTTTATGTACTTTTATCCTTTTTGTAATATATTAGGATGTGACCTATGGCATGTCATAATCATTAGTCAAAAGGCAAATCTGCCTTTTGACTTTACATTTGATTTTGTAGTTGTCTAGTCAATTGTATCCAGCTGGCCTTCAAAGTATGGCCGGCTGTAGGATGTAGTATAAAGTATCTCAAATATTTGTAACTTTCCATTGTATGCTTTGTAACATTTGTAATAGAACTTGAGAAGCAATATACAACATTCTTGAAAACCAATTACTTGTGTTATTTGCCATCTTGTTCTGTCTCATATTTACTTGTGTTCTTAGCATCTTTCATTAACAAGTTAACCAGTTCCTTATTTGATCTGTTAAGTGTTCTAAGCAACTCTCCTCATTGTGTTGTTGTGTTGTAAGTGCATACCCTTCACCGGTCCTGCATTTGGTATCCGAGCATTTCAGGCTCTTGATATAAGATCTCACCATCTTAAGATCCCTCACACACACAAAATACTTAACAACTCAAATGGCAGCTATTACCAAAGCTGATATAGAAACTGGAACTATGACAAAGTCTCCACTGATCACTCCTGAAGACTTTGATACTTGGTGTCAAAGAATGGAAGGCTTCATCAAGTCTCAAGACTCCAAGATGTGGGACTCTGTTGTTGAAGGACCTTACATATCAAGCACCACTTCTGCTACTGGTGGTGGTATGATTCCTAAGGTTGTGGCTGATTACTCTGAAGCAGACAGAAAAAGAATAGAGATTGATCAGAAAGCCATGACAACCCTTCAAACTGCTCTTCCAAACTCCATCTACAGAGGCTTCAAGAAGTGGAAAACTACCAAGAAACTATGGGAAGCACTGAAGCTGATGTATGAGGGGTCTACTGAAGCAAAGGAGAACAAGAAGGATCTCCTAAAGCAGCAGTTTGAAAACTTCACCTTCAAGGTAGGTGAAACCATGACTCAACAATAGTTTAGGTATGTTGAGATTGTATATATTCTAATGGATGTTGGACTAACTCTTGAGAACAGGGACATTGTAAGGAAGTTTATATCCTCTCTTCCTAGACAATGGACACATTACTGTGTTGTTATCAAGAGGACTAAGAACCTTAAGACTCTTACTCTTACAGAGTTGTATGTTATTCTTAGTGGCTACCAGATGGAGATGAACATGCAAAACTCATCTGGTAACTCCAGCAATCAACTGAGATCAGCCCTTCATGTGGTTGAAAGGGAAAGCATTGAACCACATCATCATCTTATATGCTTCCTGGACAACTCACAAAAGGGCCCTTTCATCACCTTCCCAGAGACTCCAAGGGAAAGCTACACTCAAGGAAGTCCCTTCCAAGAGAAAAGTTCTTCTCATGCTTTTGTCTCTGCTGATGAAACCTCAGGCAACTTTCTCTTCACCCTTGAAGATTTGGACTGTATCCATCCAAATGATCTGGAGTATATGGAGATAGTCCAGTAAATGGCTCTACAGAGCCAAAAGCTTCTACAAGAGGACAAGGAGAAAGTTTTCAAGCAATGCAGCCAGTGGAAAGTTTGGGCTGGATAAAAGCAAAGTAAAGTGTTACAATTGTAACCAGATGGGACACTTTGCAAGAGAGTGTAAGGCACCAAGGACAAATGGTGGACAAGCACAAACCAAACCAAACTACACTGAGAAAGCCCCCTAGAATGAGAAGCTAAAGCAGCACGCTGCAGTTGCTGTTGAAGAAGGAGGCTTTGACTGGATCTTTCAGGTGGAAGATGCATCTCCGAACCAAGCACTCATGGCAGTGGAACATCTTTGTACTCTTGAATGCATTGCTAAAGTAAATAGATACAGGTCCTATAATCTAGAAATGAGATCTGATCTTGAGTCCTTAAATATCTTAAAAGCTGATTTTAAAAGAGCTGAAATGATTATAAACTAAAGATAGAGGACTTAGAGAAAACCATTTCAACTCTTAAACATGAGCATACAAACTACAGGACTCAAATCAAAGACCTCATTACTAAATTAACTGAATGCTAGGCTGAGCTTGTGATTAGCAAAGCCAAGGCAGAAAAATGTGTTCTTGAAGAAGAGACCTTCAAGAACATAATATCCTCATCCTTGCATGCAAAAGTTTGTTATCAAAATAAACAGGGACCAGGATTTTGTGAGATAGCTCTTCCACACACGATCTTGTCTGTAAGATCTCCTAGGTGTGGAACTTGTGAAGATGAGCTTCCCCTCATAGATCCTATGACTAAAGAGGATGAAGAGGAGATGGTGGAGAGTGGCTCTGAGAAGAGTGAAGAAGAGCATTCTAAGAAGGGTCACCATCCCTCTGAGGAGAGCAAAGCTGTTGGGATGACCAAGTCAAGAAGAAAGAACTTGATCAGGAAGGCCAAAAGAAAGTCCAAAAAGGCTCAAGAGATCAAGGCCACCTTCAATTCTGCACAGAAACAAGTCTTTATCTCTGCACGATTTGAAGTGGTAAAGGCTGAAGACACCAACTTGAACTCCATCAACAAAAGTTATGGCTCATGTCCAAATCATCCCATCATTAAGAAGAAGGCTGATCAGTTGTGCATCACTGCTGTACAACTTGAACCATCCAGCTCCAAAGGTAGTTCTATCCCCACAAGAACTGCCACAGCATCTGCAAAGATGAAGATGGAGAAGGAAAGTGATCAAGTTCAGCTTTGTTCACAAAGGAAAACTCCTAGAAGGAAGAAAATGGACTGTGTTATGTGTGGGAGTAGTTCTCATCTTGCTAAGGATTGTTTTCATAATCCAAAGAGTACTCTCCACATAACCAAGAAAGAAACTTCTCAAAGTTTGGAAAAGAAGAAGCAAGCTTCGGAAGGAAAATCCGTTTCCTTCGGAAGCTCCGAAATGAAGAAAAAGACAAGTGGAAACTTGCCTTTGGAAGAAAATTTGGTCTCGGAAGAAAGGAAAACTTCCGAAACACTGAAGCGTGCTACAGTGGAAGCAAGATCTTCCGAAGGTCCAGTCATCAAAACTTCGAAGTCATCAAAACTTCCGAAGTATTAAAGGTCAAGTCTAAGCTTTCAAAGGTGGTATGGAAGTCAAAGAAAGACCAAGTGGCTGAAAGTTCTTCATCAACATCAGCAAATGATCCTTCTAGCATGACTATAGGATCAATTACTGTTGCATTGTCTTCAACTTCTTTTGATGAGCCCAAGACCAATGAGGCTTGGGTTTCCAAATGTAACTAATCATCTCTTTTGTGCAGGAACAGCTTAAGACAAACAGAAATGTATGGATCATTGATAGTGGTTGTTCCAGGCACATGACAGGCAATAGGTCACTACTCCAAAAGTTTGAAAGAATTGATGGAGGACCAGTTGCTTTTGGAGGAGATGCAGGAGGTTACATTACTAGAAGGGGCAAGGTCACAAATGGTAAGCTCAGCATTGAGAAGGTAAACTTTGTCAAGGAGCTTGGTACAATCTTCTGAGTGTATCCTAATTTTGTGATCAGAGTCATAACATGCTCTTCACTGAGCATGAGTGCATTGTTTTCAGGCCTGGGGTGGTCATTCCTCATGAGCACATCCTGCTCAGAGCCCCCAGGAAAGGGAACATGTACAAGATGGACTTGCAAGAAACATCTCCCTCAGGAGAAGTTTCATGCTTTCTGTCTAAAGCAAATAATGATGAATCTTTCCTCTGGCATAAAAGAATGTGCCATGTAAACTTTAAAAACATGAATAAATTAATTAAGAATGATTTGGTAACTGGAATACCAAAGAAAGAGTTTACAAGTGATGACCACTGTGTTGCATGCCTGAAGGGGAAGGAACACAAGGTATCTCACAAGCCAAAGGAAAGAAATTCCATCATTAATCCCCTACACTTATTACATATGGATCTCTTTGGCCCCACCAGTGTAATGAGTCAGGAAGGACCTCTTATTGTTTGGTGATCACAGATGATTTTACAAGATTAACTTGGGTCTTCTTTCTTAGAACTAAGGATGAGACCCCTGAGATTCTGAAGAATTTCATCTTAAAGATTGAGAATCAATGTGATCACAAGGTCAAAATCATAAGTTGTGATCAAGGAACTGAATTCAAGAATCAAATCCTTGATACATTTTGTGATGAAAAGGGTATTACAAGACAATATAGTGCTCCGAGGACTCCTCAACAGGACACTAATTGAGGCTGCAAGAACTATGTTGTCTGACTCTAAACTGCCTATCACCTTTTGGGCAGAGGTAGTGAACACTGCTTACTATGTGCACAACAGAGTTTTAGTGGTTAACACACATGGTAAGACTTCTTATGAACTTTGGCACAAGAGAAAACCTTTCATTGGTTTTCTCAGGTCATTTGGATGTCCCTGCACCATCTTGAATACCAAAGATCAAATTGCCAAGTTTGTTGAGAAATCAGATGATGGACACTTTATTGGATACTCTTCTCAAGCAAAAGCTTATAGAGTATACAATCTCAGAACTAGAGTAGTTGAGGAGTCAGCCAATGTGACTTTCAATGAGCACACTCCCAGTGTGAAAGGTTCTGGTCGGATTGGCTATTTGATCTTGATTTAGTTACCAACTATATTAACAAATCTTGTGAGAATGTTTCAGGATCTACAGATATACTACCTACAGGTGATCCTGACCCAAGATTTGAGCTAAGAAGACCTTCAAGTTACACATCTTCAGCTCCAATGGTAACTAATCCTGCAAATGAAGCTTCTACCAGCACATCAATGACAAATCCTGCTAATACTTCTGGGGTGCTTTCAAATTCCAGCTTAGAGGCACAAAACTCAGGAGAAGGAGCTTCAAATGTTGGAGAAAATGGTGGTGGTGAAAGTGATCAGGAATTTCTTGATGCTGATAACCACTCCATTGAAGACAACATCAATGATGTCTCACACTCATTGGATCAAGTCAATCTTGATAAGTGTGCTGATGTGGAGGGTGAATCTTCTTTGCCAGATCAGAATTTTTCAAATTTAGATCTGTCTAAGCAACTTGTTGTGATCCCTCAGCTAAGGATCCAGATGTCTCAGCCTACCACAAACATCATTGGAGATGTTGATTCAGGGGTGAGAACAAGAGGACAAACCCATGAAGCAAATGTTTGCCCTCACTCTTGTTTCTTGTCCCAGATAGAGCCAAAGAAAATTGATGAGGCTCTAAAGGATGGAAGTTGGGTTGAAGCTATGCAAGAGGAGCTGCTTCAATTCAAAAGGTAAAAGGTTTGAAACCTATGTCCTCTTCCTCAAGGGA
The DNA here is from genome assembly GCA_025215565.1 of Flaveria ramosissima. Taxonomy (NCBI): domain Eukaryota; kingdom Viridiplantae; phylum Streptophyta; class Magnoliopsida; order Asterales; family Asteraceae; genus Flaveria; species Flaveria ramosissima. Next base: position 54,389,700 of record CM046029.1, on the reverse strand, counting down.
AGACTACCATAGGAACCAAATGGGTTTTTCGGAATAAGAAGGATGATAGGGGACTTGTCATCAAGAACAAGGCAAGACTAGTTGTTCAAGGGTATACTCAAGAAGAAGGAATTGACTACACAGATGTTTTTGCTCTTATAGCAAGACTTGAAGCAGTTAAAATATTCCTAGCTTTTGCTGCATCCAAGAACTTCAAGGTCTACCAACTTGATGTCAAGTGTGCTTTTCTCTATGGGGTGATTGATGAAGAGGTGTATGTTAGACAACCACCTGGGTTTGCAGATCCTGATCATCCTGATTATGTCTGCAGGCTTGATAAAGCTCTTTATGGGTTGCACCAAGCACCAAGGAAGTGGTATGAGACTCTATCTCAGTATCTCTGTCAACATGGCTACAAAAGGGGTACTATAGGTGGAACTCTCTTCATCAAAGGAACAAGAAATGACATAATGCTAGTTCAAGTATATGTAGATGGCATTATCTTTGGGTCAACTAATCCAAAGCTCTGTAAAGACTTTGAGAAGCAGATGAAGGATAGGTTTGAAATGAGTGCCATGGGGGAACTTAATTTCTTTCTAGGAATTCAAGTTAAGCAAGTTGACAATGGCATCTTCATAAGTCAGTCAAAGTATGTACAAGACATACTTAAAAGGTTCAACATGACTGATTGTAAGGTTGCTAAGACACCCATAGCTAGAAATCAATCCCTTGGACCTGATCTTGAGGGGGAGTGTGTTGATGAGCACCTCTATAGGGCAATGATTGGGTCTCTTATGTACCTCACAGCTAGCAGGCCAGATATCATGTTTGCTACATGCATTTGTGCAAGATATCAAGCCAACCCCAAGATGTCACACCTGGTCACTATCAAAAGAATTTTAAGATATCTCAAAGGTGCTCCATCACTTGGCCTTTGGTATCCAAAGAATTTTGACTTTAATCTGTATACTTATATAAATAGTGACTATGGTGGTTGCAACATAACTGCAAAGTCTACATCAGGGTGATGTCAATTTCTTGGTGGAAGAGTAGTCTCTTGGCAATGTAAGAAACAATCTTGTGTGTCTGCATGAACTGCTGAGGCTGAATACATTGCTGCTACAAGCTGCTGTGCTCAAGTGCTTTGGATTCAAAACCAGATGCTGGACTATGGATTCAACTTTAAAGAGACTCCCATCCACATAGACAACAATAGTGCTATCTCCATCACAGAGAATCTTGTGCAGCACTCAAGGAGAAAGCATATTAATAACAGGTATCATTTGATAAGAGATAACTTTGAAAAGGGATTAATCAAACTACTCAAAGTTAACACAAATGAACAATATGCTGATCTTTTCACCAAAGCTTTTGATGAGCAGATATTTAAATATCTTGTATCAGCTATTAGGATGATTAACTTTGAATAGCTTTTCTTAAAACTTAATCATATTTATTTCTAAAACCTATGTGTCCTAAGTTATCTATTTTATCACCTTCATAAGCCCTTGTTTTCTTTGGAAGAAAATCTTTTCAAAAGACTTTTCTTAGATTTTTGAAAATCTTGATCTCTTCGAAAGATTTAAAATTACCTTCGGAAGAAATTTATGTCTTAGTAAACAAATAATTGCTTCAGGAATTTTACCTTCGAAAGAAATTTCTAAAATATCTTCCGAAGCTTAAAATCAACTTAAGTACTTTGTATGTTTTCAAAGAACAAGTTTCTTCCGAAAGCAATTTACCTTTGGAAGTTTTTATTCTCCTTAGAATAAAAAATCCTTGAGTGTAAATTCTCTTTCGAAGCAAAATTCTCAAAAACCTTTGAAATATCTTCCGAAGCCAATTTGCCTTCGGAAGCTTTTTCTTCAAAACTTCCGAAGCAAATAACCTTCAGAAGATTTCTCGACTTCCAAGAAAACTACTTTTTGGGCAAAAGTAAACTACTTTTTAGAGGTGGGACCGACATCCGGATTTCAAAGTTTATCCTCTTTCATTAACTTTGCCACAAATCTTTTTCACATAAATACCCAACGGTTCCCCCCTCTTTCACTATCTTCATCAATTATACTATTCCTTAAACCTAGATTCTCCCAAACCGCCTTTGTTCTTCATCTTTCTTCATCCTTAAGCTTCTAAAATGGCCAACCTAAACTGAAGAAACAAACCCGGATTTCTCCATGCAACTTCACAGGCAACACAACCAGGTTGCTCTGTTAAGCTCTGAGAAAGATAAAAGTTTCTCTATGAGGATCATCTGCTTGAATTCTGGAAGACCTGCCAAGAGGTCATTATGGGTGGCGAGAAGGCACTGTAGCCACAGTGCAAGGGAGGACAATCTTCATCACTCCGGCCATCATAAACACCCACTTGTAGCTGGATGATGAAGAAGGTGAGTTGTCCTTTCCAAAGGAAGCTGTCAATCATTCCTTTGAGCAGATGAGCTATGAGGGAGATTTCTCTGAAAAGACCTTCAGGAAAGGGAAGGTCTCATCCCTGTGGAAATACCTACTTCATATGGTTATCCACAGCTTGTCAAACAAGCATGGAGGGTGGGACCAGATTCCTGAGGATCTCTCCATCATAGTACATGAAATGGTTCAAGGGGTCAAGTTCAGGTACTCTCAGTTTGTTTATACAAATTTTCTTGCTAACTTGGACTCCTTAGAGTATTATATGTTTCCTAGATATGTTCAACACATTCTCAACTGTGAACTAGGCTCACAGTTGAAGGAAACATATAATATTCTCAAATTAGGACAGATGAAGCCCGACATCTTTAAAATTATAAAGAAGCCAATTGTAGGCTTCTCAGGGGTAGAAACAGCCTTTGTCCCAAAAATATTAGAGCTCATTGCTCAAGGTGACAACCTAGCAACACAAGCTAGTGTTGAACCCACACCTTCTACCTCCCAACCACCAAAAAGGCCACAAATCACCCTCACCTACCAAAGAAAATCCAAAAGAACCCCTGCCCAAGCTATTGAGTCTGTGCAGGCCCCCATATACTCACCCATATAGGAGGAAGTGGACACTAGAGCTCCCACTTTCACTGAGGAGCAAACCACTCCCATCTCTTCAACAATTAGGGATGAGGTTCCTCATGCTCTCCCTGATGAGCTCATAAGCCAAACTACCTTAAGCCCTCACTCTGAGTCTCAACATTCAAGTGAACAACCTTCAGGGGACAGTTACCATCCCCAGCCTTTAGACTTAAATCAACCCATTCCCAACCTCTCATTCTTACTGATGAAGACTTAGGATTCAGTGGGTACCATGAGTCTCTCTACTCTTCCCCTACTCAAAGAGAGATTAGTACTCCTGAGTCTCCTTTGTCTAGCCCACATCAGTCACCCATCACTGAGGTGGATACTTCTGAACCTATTCAGGATATCCATATGGAAGAGGCTATCACTTCTGCAAGTGATTACATCATTAAGACCTCAACCATGGAAACTCAGCCCATTCACACTTCAACTGAGGTTGTCAATGTGTAGAGGAAATCCAACAGCCAAGAACCTGATGCTGGTGGTGAGAGAGAAGACTTTGGTCCAATCATCTCATCCCCCAATGATTCTTCTAATGAAGAAGAGGGGAATCTGAGACTAAAGGTGCAAAAACTGTCAAAATTATGCTCCTATTTAGTCTCTAAGGTTAGTCACCTTGAATCTCAGGTGACTACCCTGCAAAATAAGGTCAATGATCAGCAACTTGAGATATCTTCTCTTAGGGAAAAACTAGTTGGGAGACCTTTAAGAAGAGCTCAACCAGGAACACAAGAACCTGTGAATGTGATTGACCTAACTCCTAGCTCACCTATGCAAGAGGGTGATGCTACCAAAAAGGGGGAGAAAGTCATTACAATAACAAAACCTGGGAGTTCTTCAGGGAGTATGGACATTGAGGATTCACCATCCTTACTTGCAATTGTGCATACTCAGCAACTTCCTCAAGTTCACATTAATGTGGACATTATAGACTCTGTCATTACGAGTCTCTTTGTGGAAGGCATTCCAAGAGCTATGTCGTCTCCACCTCAAGGAACTTCAAACTACATTATTGGGTGGAGGTATGATGCTGATAGAAGAGCCCTTATTCTTCACAGAGTTCAAGGGCAGCAAGAAGTATTTAATTTTCGGACCTTGAACTACTATGAAGGTCTTGACCTGATTAACATGCCACTTATCAACCCAAGTCAATCAAGACAAGCTGACAGATTAGCACTCAGGATTCAAGACAGAATTACTGAAGAGTTCAGCCTTAGAAGGAGACAAAGGCAATCAGGTAATGTCATTGGTCAACTGGATGTTGAGACAGACCCTGACATTAGCTTCACAGGGAAAACCTGGTCTGAAGGCCCAGTGATAGAGCCTGAGAGCCCTGTCACACCAACACCTGCTTCAGAAATTCATCCCCTCAGTGAAACACCTGCTGGTGAAGGTGTCTCACAACCTCTCTTTGACCAGAGCTTTGATGCTACACAAATCAATGAAGGCCAAAGCTCTCTTCACCCTGTGTCACAAAGGTCTGTGGGTGACAAAGGGAAAAGGATACTAACTCCTGAGGAGATTGAGGAGGAGGAGAGAGAGAGGAAGAGGAAGCTAAGGGGAGAACGTTCCTCTGGGTCTTCAGGCTTTATGCAAGCTGCAATCAGGGCTGCCCCAATACCAAACACTCAAGAAGATGAGTTGAGGGCAGTCAGGATTACTTACTTGCAGACCAGGAACTATGACATAGATGAGATTATATATCTCCCCTTAGAGCAATTAAATGAACTGGCTGACTTGGAAGTGTCAAGAGAGATGAAGGAAGCAGAGGATGCAAGGCTACTTATCCAATTCAAAGAGGAGAAGAGACATAAAAGGTTATACAAGCATGTTCCAACTCTCTCCCCAGTTCAAGAAAGCCCTGTGCAAGAGGATGTGGCAGCTACACAAGAACCTCAGGTAGACAAGGAAACAGATAGGCAAAACATGATCAACTACTTGAGTGCCATAGGTCTGTACCAGGCATCTGCACTTCTTCCCTTGTCCTTTGAGTACATTGAGTTTAAGTATCTCAAACAGCTTGAATTTCAAGTGCTCAAAGAACAAAAGGAAACAAAGAAAAAGATGAGGGAAGATGCTGCAAAGTCAAGAGCCATCATCCAAAAGAGTATGAAGAAGTCTGCTGACAGACAAAGGATGATGAGCTTCTTGAAGCTGTATGGATTCTCCGGAAGGAAACTTGGCCCTATGTCTCTATCCATAATGGATGAGCATATCAGGGTAATCAAGCAGAAGATCAAGAGTGGAGAGCTGATTGACTTACACTCACCTCCAAGTCAAATCCCACCTGAAGTGGAGGTTAAGGTTGAACAACCTGAGACAACACAACCTGGACCTTCTGCTAAGCCTCAGCAAGCTTCATCTTCTGATCTATAGCAGGGTAAAACTCCCTCTCCTTCTGAACCTATGAGGGAGGAACACCCAACTAAGAAAGACAAGGATGATCAACAAGGTGCTGCAGACCAGTCTTCTCAGTTGAAGTCTTCTAAGAGGAAGAAGAGGATGGCTTCCAAACCAAAGTCAAAGAAGAAGAAGCCTGAATCATCCACCTCTACACCTCAGGCTGAGTCAGATCAACCTGAGGAAGTGCATGAAGAGGCAGCCCAATCAACTCCAATTCTGGCTCCTCTTGCAGCTGAGAGACCCATCTTATCCTGGACCTTCACAACTAATCCAGAAAGATGGCATGTGATAAGAGATCAAGGTGTTGAGAATGTCTACACATGGCAAGACTTAATCGACTTACCTTTGCATGATCTCTTTGAGATGAGAAGATATTATGAGGGTCTGAGTGATCCTGACCATCTGATGAAAAAGGGTATGGTCATCATCATCCTGAAGACCACCAACATCTGAAGATCTTCTAAATGTTTTGGTAGCATCAGCCTAGGGGGGTTTGTAAGGATTCCTATAAGTTTGATGCAGCCAAAACATCTAAAGTCTCTCTGCTTGCATGCACTGAAGAACAGAAGTAGAAATGCTTCGGAAGTTTTACACCATGCACTAGAAATATTCAAAGTGTAAAATCTTCAGAAGCCAAGACCAATATCTTCCGAAGCCAAAAGTGAAGTCTTCCGAAGCTTCAAAGTCAAAGTCTTCCGAAGCCAAAGAGTGAAGACAGATTTCTTCCGAAGACTTTTAGAGATATGCCTTTATCTGATGTACTTTACCATAAAGCTGGACCACCTTTTCCACTGCAACTCTGTAAAGTCACCAACTTACATGAGTTGGTGAAAATGTCCATGCTTTTGGTAACTGTACATTGAGGTCTTGAGTCCATGCTTTCTACTTTATGTACTTTTATCCTTTTTGTAATATATTAGGATGTGAGCTATGGCATGTCATAGCCACTAGTCAAAAGAAAAATCTGCCTTTTGACTCTACATTTGATTTTATAGTTGTCTAGTCAATTGTATCCAGCTGGCCTTCAAAGTATGGTCGGCTGTAGGATGTAATATAAAGTATCTCAAGTACTTGTAACTTTCCATCGTATGCTTTGTAACATTTGTAATAAAACTTGAGAAGCAATATAGAGCATTCTTGAAAACCAATTACTTGTGTTGTTTGCCATCTTGTTCTGTCTCATATTTACTTATGTTCTTAGCATTCTTTATTAACAAGTTAACCAGTTCCCTATTTGATCTGTTAAGTGTTCTAAGCAACTCTCCTCATTGTGTTGTTGTGTTGTAAGTGCATACCCTTCACCGGTCCTGCACTTTTGTCTTTTGAATTGAAGCAATTCCTCTTGCATTGACTCAACCCAGCTACTATCTTTCAAGGCTTTTTCTACCGTCTTGTGTTCAATCTGAGATAAAAAGCATGAGTACAGGAAGACATTCCCATTGTGAGTTTGTCCCCTTGTTCTCACACCTTCAGAGACATCTCCAATGATGTTCTCAGCTGGATGAGTGTTGTGAATCCTAAGCCTAGGGATCACATCCAGTTGCAAAGATAGATCCAAATTAGACATATTTTGTTCTGGAACTTGAACACTTGGACTAGCTGATGTTTCATACTCATTCAATGAGGACTGATTGAATGAAGGAAAAATAACATCGGAATCAGTTGGCTGTGAAGCAGCATTAATAGTTACTTGTTCCTTCAAAATGCTACTTCCTTTAGTTTGGTGTTGTTCATTGTCACCATATGAGTTTTGAGGCTCACTTTGTTGAAAACTTGTTGAAGCTCCACTAGTTCCTGAGATAGTTATGCTATCAGATCTGCCAATTGTGGGAGCTTGATTTTCAGCAACTCTTGGAGAACTTGGAAAAGGTCTGGGTAACTCAAACAGTTGATCATCATCAGAATCACTTTGAGTACATGTTCTAGCTAAAACATTATCACAAGAAGCTTTAGAATAGTTTGGAAACAATTCTTTATCAAAAATATGATCATGTCTATTCCCCCTAACACACGGTGTGTGCTCGTTGACAACAATGATGATTCCTCAAATTGTTGATTTTTAATGTTATAAACTCTATAAGCAATAGAGTTGGAGGAATATCCAACAAAGATAGCATCATCTGACTTAAGAAAGCCAATGAACAGTGGCCTAAGAAAGCCAATGAACGGTGGCCTCTTATTCCATAACTCATATGAGGTTTTTCTATGTGGCTTAACTAAAAAAACCTTGTTCTGCATATAGCATGCAGTGCTGACTGCCTCTGCCCAGAATGTTAAAGGCATCTTTGAATCAACTAACATAGTTCAAGCAGCCTCAATAAGTGTCCTATTTCTCCTCTCAACAACATCATTTTGTTGAGAAGTTCTAGGAGCACTATATTGTCTGGCAATCCCTTTTGAGTTACAGAATGAGTCAAGAACTTGATTCTTAAACTCAGTCCCTTGATCACTTCTAATTATCTTAATCTTATGATCAATTTGATTTTCTATTTTAAGAATAAAAGATTTTAAAGTGTCAACAGTTTCATCTTTAGTTCTTAAAAAGAATACCCATGTTAATCTAGTAAAATCATCAATAATCACAAAGGCAATATGATTTCCTTCCAATGCTCATTATACTTGTGGGACCAAATAGATACATGTGAAATAAGTGTAATGGAGTGGTGATAGAGTTAACTACTTTGGATTTATGAGATGCTCTATGTTGTTTTTCTTTCAGACATGCAACACAGTTATCTTTGCAGTATAAATATTTTTTAGGCAAACCATGTACCAAGTTATTTTTAACCAATATATTCATGGTTTTAAAATTAACATGACATATTCGTTTATGCCACAGTGTTGACTTATCACCATCAGCTTTGGAAAGAAAGCATGATACTTCACCCAATGGGGAAACATTGTTCATATCCAGCTTGTACATATCTCTTTTCCTGGGAGATCTAAGAAGCACCAATTCCTGAGGAATTGTCATCTCGGGTTTTAAGATAATGCACTCATGTTCTATGAAAAGCATTTGGTGCTTTTGATCACAAAACTGAGAAATACTTAACAGATTGTGTTCAAGTTGTTTGACAAAGTGTACTTTGTCAAATTTTAACTTGTCGTTGGATACACTTGCCAAAAATGTATCCTCCAGCCTCACCTCCAATTTGAACAGGACCTCCATCAAAATGTTGAAATTATTGAAGAAGAGATATTTTCCAAGTCATGTGCCTGGAGCATCCACTGTCTACAATCCATACATTGTTATTCTTGTCATGTGAATGTCCCTGCACATAAGGTGAAAAAGTTAGTTTTTATTCGAAACCCAAGCCTTATTGGTCTTGGGTTCTTCTAATGATGATGACATAATTGAACCAAAATTTATGCATGAGGGTTCAATGGATGTCTTTGAGGAAGAAGGTTGGGCTGTAGCATCTTGTCTGATCTTCCATTCCATCCTTTGGCTGATCAGTGTAGATGAACTTGTTGAAGTTTGAACAACATGGCATTCTTCCGAAGCTTCTTTCTTCTCGGAAGAAGTCTTCACCACCTTTTCTTCCAAAGCAGTCTTCTTCTCGGAAGGTTTTAAGGGAACTCTCTTGTTCTTTTGTATTTTCTTAGCCTTGTCTTCCGAAGCTATTTTCCCTTCGGAAGAATGAGTTTCTTCTGAAAGCAACTTTGCTTCGGAAATAAGTTTTCCCTTCTTCATCACTTGAACCATGTATCACACCCCGGCTAAAGCGGAAACACCGAGGCATGATGAAATTGAATCATAACACAAGGATAAAGAGTACTATAGGAAATTAATTCTTAAAATCGAACTAGTTGGTTACATACAATCCTAATAACAAATAAACCAAACAAGTAAATAAGTCTTCATTTTGTTCAAAGTCTAACTAGGTCCAACTAAAGCTTATCCTTGAATCCTAGCGTGAGCAAAGCAACGAACTTAGTTTTCATTACCTGAAAACATGCTAAAATATGTCCACTAAAAAGTTGGTGAGCACATAGGTTTAGAAGTATACTTATAGTAGATAACAATATACAAACCAATACCTAATTTTTCAAATATAAGTAAGTAAACTATTATACATGAGTCCACAACATCCCTAGTGATCAAATGCCCTCCCGTCTAACCCCCTTGACATAAGAGGTCAGACTAATAGTATGTTTGTCTAGTATGCAGTTTCTGAACATCCAGCTCCTTTCAAGTCAAGAAGAATACTTTGACTCAAAGGACGCCCGGTATTGATTGGCATGCATCAACCCGAGTATCGAATGGGCTTGTCAGACCAATAGATCTATTTACGTACTCCCGTGGCTTCCTCGAAGTTAATGGTTGTGTAGATTTTAGAAAAAGATGGACTTTATAGTAAAAAGTGTCATTGAATATAGCAACATGTATAATCAGTTTAGTTTTACTAGTATAAGAAAGTTGTCATTGAGTTTGCAAAAGATGTTTGATTTTAGAATTTGGATTCTCAGTTTGATATAGAGAGCATGTTTCACCCCAAAATACAAAAGAAAAGGGGGCTATAAACTCACCTTGTAAAGTAGGTGGGTTGATCTTGCAACTTGTAGTAACTTGGAGTGAGGATTGCCCTAAGTAAGTTTATTTAGTTAGTTTATTGTATTTTGTGAATCCTAGGATCGCAATCAGGAATTATCAATGTTAGATTGGAATCGAGTTAATGATTGTGGAATGATCATTAATTGTTGCTTAATTGATTACTTATTAAAAAATCAATGACAATGAATATTAATGCTAAAGAACACAATGATGTCAACACAATAAATAAAAGAACAAGATTTGATTCAAAAGTATTTCATTAAAACTTATTAATGATTACAGATAAACAAATAACGGATGCTATAAACAATGATTGCTTTAAACGTGTTGATGTTTGTGATGTAATGATGTGACGGCTGCTAGGGTTTTGTGTTTGATTGATTGTGTGAATCGATGTGATGTTTGGTGTTTGCCGTCTAGTCACACCTCTGTTGCTCTTCCCTTTGATGTGAAACCTAGGACTCATATTTATAGACACGCCTGTTTCTGTTAAGGAAATAGCGAATCTCTTGGAATTTGTGATTGACTTTTTGACTTGTTGACTTGAATTACTTGTATCATTTAAGTACAAGAGTTTGGTCTTCCGCAGCTATTTTGTCTTCAGCAGAAGTTTGCTTTCCGTAGGAGTCTTCACTTGGTATACTTCATTGTACAAGTTGTTCATCCGTGGGTCTTTGATCTCTCTACTCCCTTAAACTTGTCTGCATTGGTGTTCTTCCGTAGGAAATCCTCAGACGTTTCCAGTTAGATGATTATCTACGGAAGAACAAATTTGTTCATCCGTAGATGTTTCTTACACTTAGTCAATTTTAAAAATTGACTAAGTCTAATGTTTGATCCTGCAATCATACATACAAATAAACACATATATGGGTTAACCTATATACATAATGCATACATCAAAATAATAAATTACAAATATTCATTACAAGTATTGATTAAAGTTATAAGCCTATACAAAATGATCTAGATCTATTATTCCTAGATCTAACAATACTCCCCCTTAGGCTTAGACACTTGTAATCAGGCTTTCAAAACTGAAAGCTCCTTAAACCTTGACCCCATTTTCTTGTTGAAATATGACATCGCATCCTTTTGATCATCGTACATGTACTTGATCTCCATTCTGCATATCTTTTGTAGTGTCTCAAAGCTCAATCCCAAGACATCTTCTTCAGAAGTAAGTGTTTCCACTACACTCTGATTGTCCACTATTTCAAGCTCATCTTCTTCTGAGATTCTTAGTTCTGACACTTCCTTGATGTTAGATCCTCTTAACAGCCCAGCCTCATATTTTCTTCTCTTGTATGCCTTTGCATTCAGTTTGTCAATCACTTGAATCATGTGAACATATAGGCATAGATCATTTTGAGCTCTTTCATCAGTCAGATTTGGGAAGAATTTGTCATGCAAGTATGAAGTCTAGCTAGGATGGAGCAGCTTGATTTCCACTAGATCAAAGATCCTGATCCGGCCAGCTCTCTTCTTCTCTGCATTCCTCATCAGCACCAACTCTTATGTTTTCTCAACATATCCCCATTCTGTTATGGGATATGTGTATTGATTTCTATCGAATGACTTTATTGCTATTGTTTTTCTTTTGTTGTATCCAACCCTCTTTCAAAACTTATCATCTATCAGTGTAGAGTTGGATTTTGATCTTTTCACCCTTAGCATTCTCCTTTTGTGCTCAGCATCCTCTCTCTTAGCTTCTTTCAACACATCATCTTTGAACTTAGTCTTTAGCTTACCCATTAATGTAGAGAAGTCTCTTCCTCTTGGGTGAATTGGGTAGTTAGTGATAATTAAGCTCTGTAGATCCTTGATGTCACATTCAGGCATGCACAATACTTGTTCTACATCATGGAAGTATTCAATCCTTCCAGATGATCTTTTTATGACTGCACAATCCTAGTCTGGATCATATTTCCAGGCTATGATCCTATTTTCTTCCACAGAGCTAGGGAGTTGTGAGGTGATCAAAGAGCTCTATCAAAGTAGAATTTTGTTCTATTATTTCTCTAACTGTTGTTCCCAATGGCCATACTTTTCCAGGTATAACTTCACGTGGCTCTCTGATCAGTTTTTCTTTTCCTTTGTGCTGGTCTTTACTTTCAACTGTGATAGGCTCAGCAGCGAGTTTGTTTTGTTGCTCAACAGCAAGATTTGGAGCTTCAATCCTGAATCTCACACCAGTTTCAAGCCTAACGTTCATCACATGCTCCATCATTCTCCTTAGCTCACCAACTGATCTTCCCTTCAGCTCATGCAATTTGTAGTTGTGACCTTATAGCCAACAAGTCATATTGTATTTGCTTAGCTTTGCTGTATCATAGTGACCCAAATCCTTCTTTGTTTTTTGAATTGATTGAAATGTTATGAATGTTTCATAGTTGCAGTTTGGGACACAAAACTTGCTAGGTCAAACTCTTTCAGCATATCGTTCATCTCATTCATGCTCATCCTCTCTACCATGTCATACAAAAAGCCATGATTTATTAGGGTCATAAACATTAAGGATTCTGGCCTTTCTTCCAGTATGTCTTTGGTGGTCAGCAATTCATCAACTTTTGATTCTTTGTCTGTTATGGGAGATTCATCCTTCGTGAGCTCATTCCATTCAGCATCACTCTTAGCTTCAGCATGAGATATTGGCTTCAAGGCAGAAACATCCACTGAAGGAGTGTGCTCTAGAAAAGTATATTTTGTTCTCTTAGGAGAATCTTGTACTTCAATTACTTCCTTCTTAACAAGACCCAAATACTTCCTTTTCCTTGAATATTGAATGATTTGCATTGAAGTTTCAGCAGATTCTTTTGTTGTTTTTGATGGAACTGCATTTGATTCAAGATTACTGATCTTCTTTTTCAGCTCATCAATCTCTGAATCCTTTCTTTTTAGTAATACAGATTGATTAATCAAAGAATTATTTGCTTTCTCTACTTCCAACTGCAACTTCTCTTTTTCATCATTTTGTTGCTTCATTGACTCCTTGAGTTCTTTTACATGTTGATTTAATGCATCAATTACTTCATTTTTGCTTTGTACATCTTCCCTTAACCTTTTTAGAGATGCTTCTTAATTGTTCATCAGCTCCTCTTTCTCCTTGATCATTCCCTTCACCTTTCTTATCCTTTCCAACCTTTTGTTTGATTTGATGATCAACTTGTTGTATTCAGCCACCAAATAACTTTTACTGACAGGGATGTCTTCTTCACTTAGATCCTCTTCATGATAAGCAATCACATCAACATAGTTGGCTTCTCGTTCCCCTTCTTGATGTTGAGCAGCAATCTCATCATCATTCACTTCATAAGGGGCTACACTAGCTGAGCTTGAATTGGACTCAACAGCTTGATCTGCATGTTCTTGATGTGGTTGTGGTTGTTGTTGAGGATCAATGATTGGAGACACAGGCTCAGTATCATTTGAGTGAACGGGGTTTGAGTTTTGGATTGCTTGAAAGGCTAACTCAGTCTCACCAGTGTAAATGCTCTCAGATGATTGATGCTTAGGAGTTAGAGGTTGTTGATAAATTTGTAATTGGTTTTGGATTGGTGATGAGGGTGAATTGGACAGATGGGCAATGTGTTTTCACTGTCTGGTGATTGAGGTTGTGGGGATGGTTCATGTTGAATAGGTGAGATGGGCAGGGTATTTTGACTAGTAGGGGATTGGTTTTGTGGAGATTGATAATGGTGGTGTATAGGAGATTGAGGAGGGGACTGTGAGACTTCTTCAGCATCAGCAGATGAACTCTCTTGCTGGTCTTCCCACACCAGCTCTTATAGGATGTTGGAATTAGCATAAGCCACGTGAGCAAACATTGGCATATCTTCACCTTGGTATTTACCACTAATCTTGTTTAGAACAAATCTACCCAAATCTGCTTGCACAAATACATCACCATCTCTTGCTATCCCAGGCATTTCACCATTGATGATCAGTTGTAGAAACCTTGGAAACATGTACATCTTATCTACCTTATGTACTCTTATTTGGTCACACAAACATTCAAGGATGTACTTTGAGTAATTGTAAGTTCTCCCTTCAAAGATACCAATGATTCCAGATGAAATGTGCCTTGAGAATCTGTCTAGACCAGACTTCATGTTGGAAATGCACTTCAGATAGGTGTGACATAAGAATCTATATGGCTTGCATAATCTTCCTTTCTTGTTCTCACCTTTGTCAAAATCACCATCATATCCCATTAGATAGAAGATCTTTTCTATGTATTCATTTTCAAACACATCAGGATGACCTATCTTTATATCTCCCAAGTTGAGATTTCTCCTAATACACTTTTCATCAATTCTTAAATGTTCATTCCCAATATCTGCATGTATCACCTCATCTTCTCATTCCTTTTCTATTCTAGCCGAGTTCCAGAAATCAACACTATGTGATTGATGAATCACCGGCTCCGCTGATAGGGCAAAAACAGCCTAGATCTTCTTAAATAATGGATGAATCTCGACATCCTTCTGATACAGGGTCATCAGCATTGAGAAAGGTACATACATTATGCTCTCTAGCAAACCGATAAGCCATCTGTTCATAAGAGTTAAGAAGATTAGGTTAGAACATGTTATCAAACATAAGAATCTGAAGAGCTGTGATGAGAACAATGAATCAAATGGTTGATTATTGATGTTTATGATATGTTTTACCTTGTAAACAATGATCTCAACTCAAGTTTAGTGTATTGTTTGATGTTTTGATTCAGTATTTTTAAAGTTTGTGGAGAGAGGGGTGATGTTTTTTAGAGGACGATTTTCTAGGTCTGAAAAGTGCTTTGTAAAAGTGAATAATTAATAATCAAATCAAAAACATCATTTATACTCCCTCGAGCTTATTAATTTCATTTATTAAATGAAATGGGTCCCACTTTGCTTATTACACTTCCGTGGAATTCATTTATTCCGCAGATTTCAGTTCTTCCGTAGAACATCTGCGGATGCCTTACTTAAAAAGAACTGAATTCTTTATTTAAGTATAACTTGATTTTTCATAGGTTACCAATCTATGAAAATAGATTATACTTTTAAATTATTAACTCATCCGTAGGTTACCAATCTACGGATAGTCATATTTAACTTGATTAAGTTTCGCACTATAGCTTCTGCTGATGCTAAAAATGCACTGTAGCTTTTGCTGATGCTTAAATGCAGTGTAGCTTCTGCTAATGCTGAAATGTAAAGTTTGAAACTTCTTTGATTGTATGGTCCTAATCAACAGATAGAATCATTTACTGCTATTGGACCTTGTTGACTTTGTTTTCATGACAATTAGTGCACAAGAAGAATTGTAATTTGAAAAACTTCATGTATCCTACAGCCAAGTTAGTGCTCAAGCTCTAATTCCTTTATATTTGAAAATTTATTTGACAATTCTGATATTAAATTGACTTTGTTTTCATGAATTATGTACTCCCCCTAAATTTGTGATTAATTTTAAACTAATGCATTTATCATAAATTTACGATAAGAATATCATGAAAGACACATGACTGTCCAAAACTACTGAAAAAGAAATAAGTTAAAAGAAACAAAAAAATGAATTAAGTACTATATACAAGCATATATAAACATAGAATGGGATCATACTATAACACTAAACATCTTCCTGTTTGATTTGTTTGATGAAATGATACCTGATTCTAGTTTTGATTGCAAGTATGTTTGTCCATTTAAATCCAAACAAGAGTATTGTATTAACTAGACATGTTGTTTATCATGTTTTCATGTTTATCAGTGAGTAACTGTTATGGGCTCTACATTTAAATCACTTAGAGTGTGTCCTCCCTTTGTGAGTCAAATCATCACTTTTTCAGACTTAGAAACTATGTACTTTAAGTTATAAGTTTTATCTTGAGATGCATTTGACATCTCATTGATGCATTGATGTAATTGCTCTTGAAGTTAACATACAATTGATCACAGAGGATTCTTTTGAGAGTTAAGATATGATCTCATCAGGTCACCAGGTCTTTACTTCCATAAAACAGAGGTGCCTTTAACCCAGGTCTTTGTTTACACAAAACAGAGGGATGACGAGGATCATGATCTTTTCACTAGTTGGTTACAAATGTATACCATGGTGATCATACACCCATGTCTTTGTTTACATAAAAAATAGGGAATATGATTTGCAAAGATAGATATTATAAAGTGTTGGTACATAGTGTGCTTAGGTGAGTGATTTGATCACATCAGAATAGGACTCACTTGTTGTATCCTTAAAATGGAGTTTCCCACATACAGTCACTTTTGCATTATGTTGGGCATGCTCTTAGTGTAGTTACCACTCAAGATGAACCTACTCACATATCAAGAAACTTTGAAAGATTGTAATGATATCTAAGAACTCAGGAAGTAAGCAAAGGCATAGTGTACTATCATTTTCCATACATATGTCATGCTGAATCAAAAGACACAATAAAGAAAGACAATATTTTTGTAATTTTTTTCTATTTTATGTTTTCCTGAATGTTTTTGGGTTTTATTTATTACTATTTATAAGGATAAACACATGCTTTTCTTTGTTCATAATGATTATCTAAGTTAATCATGCCTAGAGACTCAATTAGAAAATTAAATCTAACTGAATCAAAGGCTTTAGTAAATAAATCAGCAAACTGATTTGTTGTATCCACTTTGACTAACTTGATCAAACCTTTTTCTAAGCAATCTCTCTGAAAATGGTATCTGATTTCAATATGCTTTGTTTTACTATGTTGCACTGGATTAGCAGTGATGAACATAACAGCTGAATTGTCAATATGAATTGGAGTTTAAAGGAAATTGTAACCATAATCAAGTAATTGGTTTTGCAACCAAAGGACTTGAGAGCAACCAGCTGAAGCAGGTATGTACTCAGTCTCAGCTATGGATACAGATACATTTGTTTGCTTTTTGCACTGCCATAAAGCAAGTCTTGGTCCTATAAATTGACACCCACCAGTTGTGGATTTTTTGTTGTTGTTGCATCCTCGAAAGTCACTATCTGAATATGCGTAGAGAGAGAAGTCTACATCTTTAGGATACCAAAGTCCATGGGCTGGTTTCCCTTTAAGATATCTAAAGATTCTCTTCACAGCATTCAGATGATCTTTTGGATCTGATTGGTACGTAGCACAAACACACACAGAAACATAATGTCAGGTCTACTGGCAGTTAAATACATAAGAGATCCTATCATTGATCTATACAATCTTTGATCAATAGATTTTCCTGTAGGATCATGTACGATCTTATCAATTATTGAAGCAGATGTTTTGCATGAAGATGTATCAGCAAGATTGTACTTCTTCAATATTTGATGTATATACTTCTCTTGATTGATGAAGATGCCATCTGTTTTCTGATGAACTTGTAGACCAAGGAAGAAAGTTAATTATCCTATTGAACTCATCAGAAACTCAGTTTTCATCAACTCTTTAAAGCTTACACACACTCTCTTGTTTGTTGATCCAAATATAATGTCATCTACATAAATTTGAACAACTAAGAAGTCTTGATGTTCTTGTTTTAGAAAGAGAGTCTGATCAATAGTTTCCCTTTTATATCCATGCTTGAGCAAAAAGATGATAATGTTTCATACCACTTTCTTGGTGCTTGATGAAGACCATACAAAGCTTTGTCAAGCTTGTATACCCTGTGTGGGTAATCAGGATCTTCAAAACCAGGAGGTTGAGCTATATAGACTTCTTCATCAATTTCCCGATATAAGAAAGCACATTTGACATCCATTTGACAGACAGTGAACTTCTTATATGATGCATAGGCTAGGAATACTCTTATGGCTTCAATTCTTGCAACTGGTGAAAAAACTTCATCATAGTCTATCCCTTCTTCTTGAGTATAACCTTGTGCAATCAGCCTTGCTTTGTTTCTAATAATTGTACCTCTGTCATCTAGTTTATTTTTAAAGAGCCACCTTGTGCCAATTGGATGTTGACCTTCAGGTAGATCAACTAAATTCCAGACTTTCTGCTTTCTGAATTGTTGAAGCTCTTCCTGCATAGCTTCAATCCAGCTATTATCTTTTAGTGCAGCTGTGATGTTTGGAGGAAGCACTTGTGAAAGAAAACAAGTGAAAAGACAGATGCTTGCATCTCCCCTTTGGCCTCTTGTGGTTCTTTCATTAAGATCACCAATGATGTTGTTTATTGGATGAGTCTTATGAATTCTTGTTGTTGGAATAGACTCAACTGGAATAGATGATTCCAAGTTAGTCATATTCATTGATGCAAATGGATCCAACTGAGATGATGAATTTATGAAGTAATCAAATTGATCATCATGTTGATCATTGGAAGCTGAATGATTTTCCTCATGAGTTTGTACATCAGTTGCATTGTGAATGCCTTCCGCAGGAACTTCTACGGATGTATTTTGTGCTTTCACAGGAGTTACAGGAACATCTACGGATGGTATTTGTTGACTTGCTAACATTAACTCTTTGGAATGCAATGGATCATCTCTAATGTTTGGAATATCTAATGATGTGGATGGAACATCTGTTGATGCAATATCCATACCTCCGGATGTAGAACACTCATCTGCGGATGCAGAGTAAGCAGCGCTGATGAAGTGTTTTCATCTGAGGATGTAGATCTATTAGGCTGGTCTTGTGCTGCATTATTGGCATTATTTGGAGTTCCTTGTTCCATGATACTTGAAGTTTGGTCCTTGGAGGATCAGCAGATAATGACACTTCATTCATGTTTGGAGGAACAAATGGATAGCATGTATCCGCAGAACCTACATTATTCAAATAACCAGAGTTAAATGAGTTTGTGAGTGCATCTATATCAAACAACCATGATGATCCTTTGACAGATTTAGAAAATAATGATTCATCAAATGACACATTAGGAGTTTCTTCCATAATGTTTTGCTGTGGAATGTAAATCCTATATGATTTAGATGTTGAAGAGTGTCCAACAAAGAAACCATCATAGGCTTTCTCTGAAAACTTTCCCAATTGTTCTTTTGTGTTTAACATAGATACATGACACCCAAAAGCTCTAAGATATCATATGTAAGGTTTTCTTTTAAATAAAAGCTTATAAGGTGTTTTATTATGTTCTTTGACAATTAATGTCCTGTTTTGAACATTGCATCCTGTGTTCATTGCTTCAGCCGAAAAGGTGATTTGCAATAGTGAATCAGCTAGCATTGTCTTGCTGCTTCAATAAGAGTTCTATTTCTTCTCTCAGCAACTCCATTTTGTTGTGGAGTTCTTGGTGCATTGAATTGCCTTGCGATGCCTTTATTCTTGCAAAAAGAGTCTAAGACAGTATTAACAAATTCAGTCCCATTTTGTTGTGGAGTTCTTGTTGCTTCTTTCTTAGATCTTGATGCTCCAACACCCAGATCTTCAATCTCTTCACCTTAGAAGCTTCAGATCTTTAGTTTTCTTCACTTTCTCTCTCTACTTTCTCTCTCTACGAATTTTGGTGGCTAGGGTTGTAATGAGGAAGATGAAGCTGGTTTTGGGTGCTTAAGGGCTGATTATGGGCCTTTAATCCCATAGGCCACTACCCAATAAGCCTAATTTTAGCCCATGACCATTTCTTTGCCTTATTAAAATACCCAATAATTAAGCCCATTATCCTTAATGACTCGTTTCGACTTTTCGGGGTGTTACAAGTCTCCCCCACTTATTTAGGTTTCGTCCTCGAAACCTGTCAGTCATCAAACAATTGAGAGTAAAATTTCCTCATCTCCTCCTCAGTCTCCCACGTAGATTCTGACCCTTTTCTGTGTCTCCACTGTACCCGTACTAGTGGAACCACTTTATTCCGTAAGTGCTTCTCTTTCCAATCAAGGATGGCCACCGACTGCTCTACATAATTTAGCCGTTCATCAACTTCAATGTCTTCTAATGGTACAAATGCATCATTATCTGCCAGACATTTCCTGAGATGAGATACGTGAAACGTATGGTGAATTCCACTCAACTCATCAGGTAGTTCTAATCTGTAGGCCACTTCTCCTACCCTTGCGATAATACGGAATGGCCCTATAAATCTTGGGCTCAACTTTCCCCTTTTTCGAAACCTGATGATCCCTTTCCAGGGCGATACCTTGAGCATAACCTTGTCACCAACCTCAAATTCTATCGGCCTACGCCTCTTATCAGCATAAGACTTCTGGCGGTCCTTTGCAGCTTTCATGAACGCCTTAATCTTATCTAACTTCTCAGTTGTGACCTCAATCACTTCAAGACTCCCCAATTCCTTCTGCCCGATGTCACCCCAACACACAGGCATTCTGCACTTCCTACCGTACAACATTTCGTAAGGTGGCATATCAATGCTGGCATGGTAACTGTTATTATATGAGAATTCCGCCAACGGTAAGTGCTCATCCCAGCTTCCTCCAAAGTCGATTACACAGGCTCGTAGCATGTCTTCTAAAGTCTGGATCGTCCTTTCCGACTGACCATCCGTCTGGGGGTGGTAAGCCGTACTAATATGCAGTCTAGTCCCCATTGAGTCGTGAAACCTCTTCCAGAACTTGGATGTAAACCGCGTGTCCCTATCCGAAACGATAGACACTGGCACGCCATGACGAGCCACGATTTCCTTGATAAATAGCTCTGCCAACCTCTCAGAGGAATACGTCTCACGAATTGGTAGGAAATGGGCGCTCTTTGTTAGACGGTCAACAATCACCCAGATTGCGTCGCTTCCCCTCGCCGTGCGAGGCAGCTTCGTGATGAAGTCCATTGTGATGTGTTCCCATTTCCATTCAGGGATATCCAAAGGCTGGATCTTCCCATATGGCTTTTGGTGTTCTGCCTTCACTTGCAGGCAAGTCAGACACTTGCTCACGTACTTAGCCACGTCTCGCTTCATTCCCGGCCACCAGTAATCTTTCTTCAGATCTTGATACATTTTCGTGGCACCGGGGTGTATGGAATATCGAGTTTTGTGAGCCTCATCCATGATTTTCTCCCTTAGATCCCCATAGAGAGGGATCCACATTCTTCCAGATCAGGTTCTAACACCCAAGGTGTTTTCCCCCAAGTCTGAAACTTGTCCTTTCATCCTTTCAGAGTTGACTCTATCCTCTCTTAGTGCCTCATCCTGGAACTCTCTCACTTGTTTCATAACATCAGGCGTCATGATTATCTGGCAAGCCCTCACCCGAATTGGTTCGGGTCGTCCTTTTCGGCTAAGGGCGTCAGCAACCACATTGGCTTTGCCTGGATGATAATGAATTTCGCAGTCATAATCCTTGATCAGTTCTAACCACCTCCTCTGCCTCATATTGAGTTCCTTTTGTTCAAAGAAATACTTTAGACTTTTATGATCAGTGAAGATGGTGCACTTCACCCCATACAGGTAGTGCCTCCAAATCTTCAATGCAAACACCACCGCAGCCAACTCCAAATCATGGGTGGGATAATTGGCCTCGTGAACCTTTAATTGTCTAGAAGCATAGGCTATCACCTTCCCTCGTTGCATCAACACGCAACCCAATCCTGCATACGAGGCATCCGAGTAGACCACCAGATCCTCGTTCCCTTCAGGTAACGTCAATACAGGGGCTTGAGTTAACCTCATCTTCAGTTCTAGGAAGGCGTTCTCCTGATCGGTACCCCATTCATACTTCACGTCCTTTCGGGTCAACTTTGTCAAAGGAGAAGCTATCTTGGAGAAATCCTGGATAAACCTCCTATAGTAGCCTGCCAGGCCTAAGAAACTGCGAATCTCGGATTGCGTCTTTGGAGGTTCCCATTGCATCACCGCTTCAACCTTCGCAGGGTCCACCCTGATCCCCTCGGGATTAACCACATGACCCAGAAATTGAACTTCTCGTAGCCAAAATGCGCATTTAGAGAACTTAGCATATAGCTTCTCACTTCTGAGCGTCTCCATTACTTCTCGAATATGATCGGCATGTTCCTCTTCACTTTTTGAATAAATCAAGATGTCATCGATGAATATTATCACCGATTTATCCAACATTGGTCGACATACCCTATTCATGAGGTCCATGAAAGCAGCTGGCGCGTTGGTTAAACCAAAGGACATGACGAGGAATTCGTAATGTCCATAACGCGTACGGAACGCTGTCTTAGGAATGTCTTGTTCTTTCACCTTCAGTTGGTGGTAACCAGACCGCAGGTCTATCCTTGAAAACCAGCTCGCACCCTGAAGTAGATCAAACAGGTCGTCGATCCTTGGTAACGGATACCGATTCTTTACGGTCAGCTTATTGAGCTCGCGATAGTCAATGCACATCCGCATGCTACCATCTTTCTTTTTCACGAATAAAACCGGAGCACCCCATGGAGAGATACTCGGTCAGATGAAGCCTTTATCCAATAAATCTTGCAACTGGTCCCTCAGTTCTACCATCTCTGAAGGAGCTAATCGATACGGTGCTTTAGCGACAGGTTGTGCTCCCGGTAGCAAATCAATTTGGAATTCGATTTCGCGGTCAGGCGGCACACCAGTCAGGTCTTCAGGAAAGACGTCACGAAACTCGCGCACTACCGGCACGTCTGATAATTGTGGCTCTGGTGCATCCACATCTTTTACGTAGGCCAAGTAAGCGCTGCACCCACGTCTCAAGTACTTTTCAGCTGTAATCATCGACACTACCTTCGGTATACAACATACCTTATCTCCGCGAACCGTAACAGAACTACCGTCGGGCGCTGTTAGACGAATTATCTTCTTAGTACATACTATATTGGCTTCATAGGTAGCTAACCAATCCATTCCTAACACCACATCGAAACCTCCTAAGGCCATAACATGCAATCTAGCAGGGAACTTACAATCCTCTAACTCAATCAGGCAATCCTCAACCACCTCAGTTACCTTAGTGGACTTACCAATGGTTGTTTCTACATAGAAAGGCTCATTTAACTTTCTACTCTTATCATGCAACAATCGACAAAAGGCAGCAGACACAAAACTCCTACTAGCACCAGAATCAAAGAGCACAGAAGCATATTCATGGTCTACCAGAAACATACCTGAAACTACTTCTGGGTCTGCCCTGGCCTCCTCGCGAGTTATGTTGAATGCCCTCGCCTTCGCCCTTGAACCGTCACCCCTTCCCTTATCTCCAGCTTTAACCGTTCCTGATCCTTCTGGTTTTCCTTTCTTACAGTCTCTTCCCGCATGACCCATCTCGCCACACAGGTAACACTTCCCCACCTTGCAATCCCTAGCATAGTGGCCCTCGCCTCCACATTTGAAACATTTTCCCGTCCCAACTCTGCACTCCCCTGAATGACCTTTTCCGCATTTTCTACAAGCACCTCCTTCCCCAGTATTTCCGTGTCTCCCAGACTGATCCTCAACCCTCATCCTCTTCTCTCCACTTCGGAAGTTATCACCTCCGAACCTCTTCCCATTTCCATTCTTGTTCCCATTCCATTTCTCCACCTTCTTCTGTACATGCACTGGGTCTCTCTCATCGTACAACCTCCCAGCTAAATCCACCACAGACCTAAACGTACCCGGTCTGGCTGCAATCATGTGCCTCCTGATGTCCACAGGCAAACCCTGTATGTATCTTTTGATCTTCCTGGACGCAGGTGTCACCATGTCTGGCACAAGTCTTGCAAGTTCATTGAACTTGGAGGTATACTCTTGATGAGTCATGTTCCCAGCCTTCAAATACAAGAACTCCTTTTCAATCTTGTCTAATTCCCGATGGGGAAAATACTCCTCCAGTACTAACTCCTTCAACTCAGACCACTTCATCTTGGCTATCGATCGCTTCCCCTCAGCCTGGACAATATTGTCCCACCAGCATAACGCTGAGTCAACGAAGGAATGAGTGGCAAACTTAACTTTTTGATCCTCTCGGCACTCACTAATTTCCAGTACCGCTTCCATCTCTCTGACCCAACGATGAGCGGCAGTAGCAGTGTCGTTACCGTCAAAGGTTGGGGGCTTGCACCTTTGAAATGCCCCATAGTTGCACCCTCTAGTAGTCTCTCTCTCGGACTCCTCATCACTGTCGTCTTCATGGACTACCACTTTAGGGTTTGATGGCTCCTCTTCAGATTCCTCAGTCCTCCCAGTGGACTTTCCTGAATTCTTCTCACTTTCCTTCCCTTTCTTCTCAGTTTTCTCTCCATCCTTAACTGCTTTGATCACCTCGGTCACCACTGAGGGTAAGACATTTTGCATGACATTGTAGACCTCATCAGCGATAGCCTCCTTCACAGTGGGTTTGAGGGTGGCTGATCCCTCCCCCTCCGGGTGACTATGGAGGTCCGACTCCTCATGAACAGTCTCGGGAGCCTTAGCTTTGCTCCGGGTGACACGTGGCTCAGTAGTACGCCCGCCACAAGAACCGCCCCGGGTTGCCTTCCCAGATTTCCTACCAGCCATAACTAATTCCTATAAGATTCAAACACCAAAGTGGTTATTCAAGATAATTGCTCAGATCATTATAAGTATGGTAAGTCCTTAATTATAGTGGCCAAGTGTGATTAACTACTTACCTTACCCTCCTGTCCCAAGCAATCACTATCCTAACACATATCAGTATTCAAATCTACAAGCACATGAAACAAATAGCACACGCACATAATTCCGGTTTACTTGAAACTTTTACCCGATGGCACGTAGCTACTTGGATTGGCGTCCTTCATTCGGTCCCATTTTCAGTTTAAGTTTAGGTTTTGAAAATAGTTTACCCAATTCTCTTAAACTTTGGCTCTGATACCAACTTGTAAGACCCCGTTCCCGGGAAGCCTCACAGTTGGTTAATCATAGCATAAAATCAGTTTAATAATAAAACATTGCAGCGGAAATAATTAGACATTCATTTAAAACGTAGAAACCATATTGTACTCATACATTTGTCCTTTAATTTCAAACAAAACATGTTACTTGTTCTTAAATTACAATAAAGATTTCATAAACAATAATGCCATCCATAGCTCCCCAAGTAGCTCCGTGTGCCATCCTCAGCATCAGCGTTTACCTGCCAACTATTATGCATAAAAGTCAGCTTCGCTGAGTGAGTCCTAGTTTTAAATAATATAAGAAAATATAAACTTTATCCTTCTTATAATGACCATGCATACATCATAGTACATAAGATAACTTGCATCATAATAAGCATGTTCATTATCTTTCATTCTTTCATTATCTTTCACTTTCATCATAAACGAGATTGCACAAAGCAAGAGCTCCATGTTGATTGATAACAAATGTCAATCCCTGTCGGTACACATGAATACGGTAGCTAACCCCCGACAGTTGATCCACACTGCAAGGCACATAGCCCGCTCATGAATACAGATCCATCATCATACATCAGACTCATATAAGTGAAGTCTATCATAGTGCTTACAAGACTTTACATCATCAAACGGGCCCGGGGGTAACATTCATTAAATTTCACTTTTCATTAATATCACCTTACACTTTAATATATAATACTTAATTTATTAAGTACACAACATACCAAGTACTAATCATCATAAAACATAAACCGACCCGCCGCAGGACAGCGGGGGTTCGGGGGCGGTAGCCCCTGACAGCGGGGTCCTAGGGGCAGCAGCCCCTAGTGGGGTCCAAGGGGCAACGCCCCTGGCTTGTATTCTCACACTCTTGTTTCTTGACTTTTCATCCATTTCAAGAGCTTTAACTTTAGCTACCAATGTATCTAAACCAGTTGCTTTGAGATCAATGGTGTTCTTGAACATGGACACAGTTTGCTTCTAACTTTCAGGCAAAGTATGGAGCATCTTTTTGTTTAATTCCTCATTTGTTTACTTCAACTCCATGATGTTCATCTCGGTTACCAATTTCATAAACCGATGCAGTTGTTGAGGAATTGATTCACCCTCAATATGATGAAATGTTTCATATTGTGGGCAAAGTGTGTCATTCCTAATGCTTCTGATTTCATCACTCCCTTCACAAAGTGCATGAAGTATCTTCCACAAGGAATTTGCTGTTTTATAATTCTCACACCTGATTAATATTTCTTCAGGTAAAGCCATACTAAGCAGACTGTATGCTCTAATATCAACTTTAACATTTTTAACATCATCAGGTGACAAATCTTTTGTACTTATGGGTTGATTATTGTCATTGTAATCCGACACAAGAGTAGGTGGAATGTAAGGACCTTCAGTTATTGATACCCATAAGTCAAAATCAGTGTAATTCACATGATTCCTGAACTTGATTTTTCAGGATTTAAAATCTGCTTTTGTTTCCAACTTTGGAGGTTGGTATGATGATCCACCGATAAAGTTACTCATGTTTAGTTAAAGTATTAGAATTCAACTAAAACAGAGTTTCTTTTGAGTAATGAACTAATTAATGACAAAACTTAATTAATGAGTAATTAAGTGATTGAGGTCACAAATCAGTCAATCCATTTAATGATAATTAAGTATCAAATCAAGGATTTGTGTTAATGTATTTGTTCAATAAATTTGAACAATTGATGAATATCAATCAATAACACAGATCTATGATTCAATTAATATGAATATAGATCTATGTTAACCGAGCAATGAAACAATACTTGCTGAAAGACAAATCACTGTTTTATTGTTTTAAAATTGATTCACATCGAAACTATTTTGCTCAAAAACAATAGATCTAATCAGAATGATCTAGACCTATTGTTCCTAGATCTAACATATTTTTCTATATTTGAGGGGTTGTTATTGTAAAAACACAAGAATGGTTGTCTTATACTAGATATGTGTCATCCCAGAATAGCACATCCAACAAAAGGATTCCCAGGAAAGAGTTGGTGAATTTTCATCACTTAAGTACCCCGTCTTTCCTTAGCCTGAAACCTTTTGTTTACCATATAACTACATAACGGGTGAAACGATTCTAGACATATACTAGACGGAGTCAAATGTGTGCTTAGTATGTTTATAAAGGATAGGGAACAAATATAAATCTAGTTTAGCAAGGATGGGAATAAACAAGTTGTATAATGTAGGGTTACAATTTAAAATATGAAAAATTTTACTATAAACATGATTCAAGTTGATAGATAATCATAAGAATTATTAAAGTTTGAATTTTTGTTGTTTAAAACTTGTTTATATTACTTATTTTATAATAAAAACCGTTGCTTTATATTATATTAATGAAAATATTGAAAAGTTTTAAAATTTAGGGTTTTGACAGCTTTGGACAGATTCGCGCACTAAACTCTCGTGAGTTGTTTAAAGGGTGAAATCAATGATTTAGAAGACGTTTTTTATATGGTTAAAAATATAAGACTTTGAATTTAATTTTGAAAAAAAAGAATAATTGAAAAACGATTTGTTATGAGGGAGATATGGCTGTCCGAAGTTGACCCTATGAATCTGTCAAAATGTGAAAATTTAAGTTTGATGTGTTTAAGCAAAGTTTTGATGATTTCATATTTATTTGATTCTTTGATCCATATTAGATCTATGGTTATTTCACAATAATTTTATTTAATCATAGATCCAAACTAGTTATAATTTATTTTTGATAAAACCAATGAAAAGGTAATGAACAACGAAGAACAAGAAGAACATAAAAACTTACTCGATAGGAAAAACTTCTTGGATCTTCAAGAAAGGTGTTATAAGTTGATATTTGATTTTATGAGAGCTATATATTTAGAGTTTGATGAGAAAAATAATGAGAATTAGACCCGTATTTATAGTGGAAAAATTAGGGTTTTAGGTTTCAATTAGGATAGACTTTCTTAATATTTTATTAATAAAATTCATATTATTTTAAGGGATAAAGGGGGTGAACGAATTTTTGTAGATAATTATGTGTTAGGATTGATTTAATTTATTAATTGTTAGTTTTAGGATAATTACTAGTTAAATATATAATAATATATTAGATATATATCGCTTAATGATTAAAATAATAAAAGTATATATATATATATATATATATATATATATATATATATATATATATATATATATATATATATATATATATATGTATATATATCTTTGTAATTATCCATGCATATATATACACATATTTCTATTTTATTATTGTAAGACTTAATTTAATTAATTAAATCTTTATCCTTTTAACAAAAGTTGCATATGTAACCTTAAGTTACACATATATAAACTTTTGCTCTTATAGTTATATGTGTTTATTTATATGGTAATTTAGCATTATCTTAGACTTCGATTATTTCAAGGGCAATTCCAAGTTACTATTACTAGCAAGATCGAATATTTACACACATGTTATTATAGAATTACATTAGCATGTAATAGTATCACAATGAATAATAATGAATGGAATATAAGATAGTTTCCACAAATAGTTCTTGAATTTAGCCAATGGTTACATTGAATTACTAGAATCATCAAAGAGTTAAGCATAAAAATCAAGGTTGTTATAAGGTCCAAATGTGAAACTCTCCTTGACTCCTTTTTTCTTAACATTAATTGCATAATGTGTGCTTGCAGGATTGTAGTAACAATCTTTAGCCATGTGGTTTGCAGACCACACATTATGCATGCAATGTTAATTTTTGTGGGATTTAAAAACTGTTGTTTATTGCACTTCTTGTTTTCATCAACAGTCTTTCCTTTTAACTTCTGATCCTTCAGCAGGAGAGGAGTGATGGTACTACACTTCTTTCTCAGATCAGAGTTTCCCACCACCTAGAATCTAGCTGAACACCCTTTTGTTTTGGGTTGATCTTTAGCTTGGACTCAGCCACGTTCTTGGCAGTTTTTCTGGCTGCCTTAGCCTTGTTTCTTCTGGCTTTGGTGGTCAGGGGTTGATCATCACTGGGGGATGAGGTTTGATTTACCTGGTTCTTCCATGTGATGGTCACCATAATTGCATCACTCTTTAACTCATGGGAAGGTGGGTTAGCAGATGGAACCTCTTGCTCTTCAGTCCCACATCTTGGTTGTCTAATAGACTCATAAGAGTGTGATGGAGAAATTTCATTGGTTCCCAACCCACCTTTGTTTTGATAACAAAGTTTTGAGTGAGAGGATGATGCAAGAATGGCTTGGAAGTTTTGCTCAGAGATAGCATGCTTCTTTTCTTGAGCCTAAGCTGTGACAAGCTGGGCTTGAGCCTTAGTCAATTTGGAGATTAAATCTTTGATTTAAGTCTTGTAGTTGGTATGTTCATGTTCTAACAAGGACATAGTTTTCTCTAACTCTTCAATTTTCTTTTGATAGTCAGATTCAGCCTTTTTAAAATCAGATTTTAGGATTAAAGACTCAATATCAGATTTAGTTTCCATATTGTAGTCCTGGTACAATTTAACTTTAGCCATGCAAGCTGGAGTACAGAGGTGTTCAAATACCTTGCTGTCATCACTTCCACCATCAATGATTGAGCAGGAGTGACATCCTGCACCATGAAGCTCCACTCAACTTCTTGAGCCACAAAAACTGGTTCAATTGACTTTCCAGTAGCTTTAGATGTGGTTGGATGTGTGGAAGCTTGATTGGATCCCGGGTTGGATTTGGGAGCCTTGCATTCCCTTGTAAAGTGACCTAGATGGTTACAGTTGTAACACTTAGCCTTTGCTTTATCAAACCCAAACTTGCTGTTAGTTGGGTTTTGAGGAAATTGTCTTCTAGTTCTTTTGAAGAACTTCTTTGCCCTGTAAGTTAACAAAGCCATCTGTTGGACAATGTCCATGTAGTCGACATCATCCGGGCGAATCATTCAAGATCATCAAAAAAAAATTGAAAATCACTAGGATGTCCATTTCCTGAGACAAAGGCACACCTGTCCTGGAAGGGACTTGGTTGAGCCTGTTGAGACCTTGGAGTCTCAGGGAATGTAATGTATGGCCCAGAAGAACAAGATGGTTGCTGGGAGTAAGTCAGGTACTGTTGAGGTTGGGGGGTCCTGAGCCTTCAGCAACCATTAAAGTGTTGCTAGCAGGAAGGCTGAGGGTCTACTCATCTGGTGGCCTCTCTTGTTCTCCATCTCTAGACGATATCCATCAAGGATGTCATATAGTTCAGTCATGGTGAGGGAGTTTAGGTTTTCTGTCCTATTGATAGAGACACAGTAGAACGTCCACTCATTTGGGAGTGCACTCATGACTTTTCTTGAGAGATCTCTCAACTCAAGGGCATTCCCACAGACTGAAGGGAGGAAATAAGATCTATATACCTGAAGTATTACTGGCTAAGGGTCTCTCCAGCAATATAAGTGAAGTTTTCAATTTGTTGCTTCAGTGAATCTTTCTTGGAATCATTTGATCTGGAGTATATCTGGGACAAGGCATCAAACAGTTCTTTGGCTGACTTGCAATGCTCAAAACCCACCATAATAGAGTTGGGTATAACAGTCATCAGAACAGTCATAGCGTTGCTATCAATGTCCAGCTTTTTGCGGTCTTCATTAGAGTAATCTTCTACCGCCTTCTCTATCATAGCACCATTTCCACCTGGTGTTGCAACCTTTGGTTTGTAAGGACCATTGGTGATAGATTGACACATTTTTCCGTCTTGGTATCTGATGAAACCTTCAATACGTCTTCCATGATCTGAAGTTTTCAGAGGTGATGCTAGGTGCTTTGGTCATCGCCCCCATCTCAATTTTAGATTTTTGGTTGAGGGCCATTTTTTAGTGTGGTGAAAGAATGAGTGAAGAAATGGTTGATTTGGATGATAAGATCTCACAATCAAGAGCCTAAGAAGCTCTGATAGCAATTGCAAGATCGAGTTTTGTCACTTAACACTTATGTTTTCTCTCAAACTCACTGAATTTCACTCGGTTTGATGATGCAGAATCCCTTCTAAGAGTTGATAATAATATACTAAGTAACTTAGAACACAAGAAGATAATTTTCAAGGTACTTGTATATATAACTTCTCAACTCAAAGTATTACAAGACTCTTACAAGCATATTACATGAGTTACAATGAGAAACTATATATACTATCACCTACAGCCGGATATACTTTGATACCAGCTGGAAACCTATGACTAAAGCAAATACTACATTGCTAAAGATAAGGTATCTTAGATAAAATATTATCTAAGATATGGTAGTTATGACATGTCCATGACTTACCTTTTGTCACCAACTAAAGTTGGTAACTGTACTAACTGATAAGTAATAAACAGTGGAATAAAGTATGGTCAACTACATGGGCGTGGGAATTCATCATGCAGTATCTCAAAGATTTGCAACGGAGTGTCAAAAGGACCATACTTATGTCCACTGGTTCTTAGTAGGTTCTTCCGAAGGTTAATTGGCTTCGAAAGAACAAGTTCTTCCGAAGCCACTTATACTTCGAAAGAGGCTACTTCTTCTGAGGCTTGAGACATTCTTCAAGCCGTCATACTTCGGAAGTCATTGTTTTGATTTCTTCTAAGTGTTGATCTTCGGAAGAAGGAAGACTTTGTATTCGGAAGTTGGAGTTTCACTTCGGAAGTTCCTTCAGACTTGACCTTCGGAAGCTCAGCATTTGCCTTCAGAAGTTCTTCATCTATTGCACTAAAATTGTCTAAGTGTTTGTTTTGGTTGCACCAGCCTTACTTGATCCAACACTAATGCTTGATAGTCCGGTGAAATGTCATAACATATTAAGTTGTAATACATATTAATGGTTTAAAATTATTTAGATTCACATAAAACAGTTCGAAATATAGTTATCCTATTTTGATTATCGTATTATCACATGATCATGTTGGGACAGATAAGGCTGGTGCAACTAAAACAACACTTGGAAAATTTTTTGGTACAACTGATAAAGGTCTTTCGAAGACAAAGTGAAGCCATCTTCTGAAGACAAACACTTGGAAGACTTCAAGGCAAAAGACTTCCGAAGTATAAAGACTTGAAGATTAGCAAAAATCTCAGAAGAAGTAGACTCTTCCGAAGTATAAGTGGCTTTGAAAGAACAAGTTCTTCTGAAGCTAGTTAACCTTCGGAAGAACCTACTATGAACCAGTGGATATTAGTATGGTCCTTCTAACAAGCCACTGTAACCTTTGATATACTGCATGACGTTTTCCCACACCCATGTAGTTGACCATACTTTATTCACTGTTTATTGTTTATCAGTATAGTATTTTATCTTAGATACCTTAGTACTAGCAATGTAGTATTTGTTTAGTAGTAATTTTCCATCTGGTAATCTAAGTATAAGCGACTGTAGATAGTAGTATATATAGTTCTCATTGTAAACTCATTTGTAAGCTTGTAAGAGTCTTGTAAAACTTTGAGTTGAGAAGTAATATATACAACGATCTTGAAAAAGACATCCCTCCTGAAGTATCTTGAAAAATACATCTTGAACTAAAGAGAGAGTAGAAACATTCTTGAACTGGGGAGAGAGTTGAGAACTCAAAAACATCATTGCTAAACATACATACACTAAATGATAATAGGCTAATGAGATTTTTTGCAAGCATTAGTCTAGATCTAAAGGGGAGCCCTTTACAATTTGTTCCAGCCGTGACCCCCCTCTTCCTTCCTCATGTTCTCATGGCAATCACACCACTTCATCATACTCTAGTCTCTATCAAACTTTAAATACAAAGATCTCTATGATTTCCTATTATCTAATTACCAAAATGCCCTTGATCACCCCAATAAAATACATGCTATCAAAAACCATTAGATTGCACCATTCTCTTCTTTTTTCTCCTCTAAGAACCTTGACAGCAGCAGGGGCAGAAGTAGCCCTTTGATTTTTAGCTCCAAAGCAAAACACACAAATCTATTTCAAGCCTTGTCTCTTGCAAATATTTAGGTATTCATACACTTACACTTAAGCAATACTTTAACATGTTTAAAATAATAAAATAATGAATATATCTTTGTGTTTAAGTGATCTAAGATTTAAGCAACAAATGATTACTTGTTCATATTAAAATTTTGTTTGAAAGTGGCTTGAATTGAGAAACACTTTCTGTCAGAAAAATTACTTTACATTTAAGGGTCATAACTTGATCAAAACAAAACCAAAATGAACGATTTTTTAAGCCTAAAGTTAATTCAAAGAAATATCTTTCCAACAATAGTAAATTCATAATTTATCATTAATATTTAAACCTTTAAAAGCTAAGTACAAGATGAAAGGTCAAACATGGGCGTTTTCGCAGAATACTTAGGTCGACTTTGGGAGGGCATAACTCCCTCTAGTTTTACCCAATTGACTTGATAGTGTTATGAGTTAGATTTAAAGGTTAAGTTTCCGACCCCCAATCAACTAAAACATTTTTGAAACTCATAACACTAACTTTTTTGAGTTAGATTTAAAAGTTTTCAACCCCCAATCAACCCAATTGACTTGATTCTTTTTCAAAAGTTAGTGTTATGAGTTAGAGTTAACACTGAAGTGGTTTCACTTAAATTGGTTAAGCTTTTGACCCCAATCAAGTAAAACATTTTTGAAACTCCAAAATATAGCTGCACATGCTTTTGAAAAAATATAATTATTTTTGGACTACTAAATGAAATTCATAAAATGTACACTTATTTTTCTAGTAAGTTAAAACTCATATATAAGTGTGGTAAAAATCTTATATTTTATTTATGTATTTGGTTAATCAAAACCTTAACGAAATATGACCCGTAAAAACGCATAAATCAAGCAAAGAAACTTTAAATTACAAAATAGCATATAATCACATTGGAACTTATAATTACTACAAAATATACCCATTTCATAATTTGTATATAAGTTAATACACTTATGCTTAAATATTAAGTTCATAATCGAATATTACTAACGGTTCGTGAAACATGCAAAACCATAAATTTGGATAAGTTTACTTTTCAATCAATAATTTATAACTAAAACTCATTTTATGCAACACTTGAATCGTCACTTCGTTTAACGACTTATAAATGGGAACGTAAACCTTATTTGCCCATCGCATATATATGTAGGAACTGCTTCGGTTTAAGTGCAATACATCTTGCTTCACGTGATACATATACGAATCAACAATCAGTGAGTTCTCGTAGACCCTTTTACTTTTACTAATGTGACACCCTACACATATCCCACATCGGCCGTGGACAGGAGAGATTCCTGGTTCATAAGGAATGTTTGGTCTTTAACATCAACAACGCGTTTTGGGCGTATTGGCTGTGGATGAGAGGAGAACTCCACAGTTAAGCGTGCTCAGTGGGAGCAATCTAGGGATGGGTGACCTCCTTGGGAAGTTTTCACCCGGGCAACCAAAAGCAAATCCGTGAGCTCCTCGTGGGTAAAGCGGACAATATTGTTGGTGTGAGGGGCCGGGTGTTACAGAATGGTATCAGAGCCACTCCTGTGCCGTTCGGGATGTGGGACATACCTCACCAAGGATGGTGACTTCTCGGGCTCATCGAGGACGATGAGTCCAAACAGGGGGTGCTTGTGACACCCTACACATATCCCACATTGGTCGTGGACAGGAGAGATTCCTGGTTCATAAGGAATGTCTGGTCTTTAACATCAACAACGCGTTTTGGGCGTATTGGCTGTGGATGAGAGGAGAACTCCACAGTTAAGCGTGCTCAGGTGGGAGCAATCTAGGGATGGGTGATCTCCCTGGGAAGTTTTCACCCGGGCAACCAAAAGCAAATCCGTGAGCTCCTCGTGGGTAAAGCGGACAATATTGTTGGTGTGAGGGGCCGGGTGTTACAACTAATTTCAAGGGAGAAACATGTTACTTACCGACTTTACATGAATCATTACTATTATGTCTTATGCTTACACATATTTTGATGACGAATGTTTATTTATTGGGTTGGACTTACTAAGGCCTCGCTATCTTACATAACTACTTAACTCCGGATTGGAGCCGCAGGTTTAATATAGATAGTACTATCGGGACTGACAATCCCCATTCTCTTGACTGATTGGAACGCGTAAATCTACAGTTAACTATATTGAATGATTATTACCACGCAGACTATAACTTGACTTTTTTCTCCGTACTTGGAATAAGTATCGGACGAGGCATGCTATCAAAGGCTTAGTTGTGACTCATAATTACATTTCACCTTATTCGTGTTACAGCGACTTTACACGATGAGTTTTTGATTCATACTTGACTTCATACTTTGCAACGATTTATTAATTCTCAAACCTACGAGCTCATCAACATTATTGTTGTCCCATTTTTAATATGTTTTTCAGGAGACTAACAAAGTTAGCTTTGGATATTATCATACGTGGCACGAGTTGAGCACACACGAAGATTTTCTTGTATAAGCTTAGGAAATCTAGGAATTAAATGTATAAATCTTTGAAACATATACCTTAATACATTGTTGCCATAGTTTATATTGAATACATAATTAGATTTAAATATCTTATTACCATGGGTTCAAGATATCCGATTCCGTCATCTTCTTGCGATTCTGCCGCTAGCAAGAGGTGTGACAAATAAGATAACACGTAATGTAATGTTTAATGGTTTACTCTAAACTCGATTATTGATTAAGCGTAAAAACTAATTAAATATTAGTTACCTGGTCTGGTATTCGGTTTGATTTCATACGTCTAAAAACCAAACCGTTTTATTACAAAGCCAATTAGTGCAACTTTT
The DNA here is from genome assembly GCA_025215565.1 of Flaveria ramosissima. Lineage (NCBI taxonomy): Eukaryota > Viridiplantae > Streptophyta > Magnoliopsida > Asterales > Asteraceae > Flaveria > Flaveria ramosissima. Next base: position 54,354,197 of record CM046029.1, on the reverse strand, counting down.
GTTGTGTAAGCTTGTGGAACAGTATCAGCCCACCAACGGCGACGAACTCGAAATTAGTTACCGTCGTATAAGCTCCACACACCTGACCACCACCGCCTCTTTCAGCTCTACACACAATCACCCTCGAAACAAATGGAATCATCTCAACAGCTCAGAACTCTCTAGAACAACAGTCCTACAAAGCAAAGAACAACAAACAGCCTCAAATCAATCTCCGAAGAATCTACTGCTGCAGGATACCTTCAATCGGTAAGTTTCCTTTCAAATATCTCTCTCTTTGCTTGCAATTCAAATGATCACCATCAGATCGAATCATACCTTGTTAATTCCATTGAGATTATGTTGACGAAGCAACAGAAATACCTAGGGTTTAGTTTGCTGTGTGTTGTTGTAATCTACTTAGCGTGTTTGTTCTCCGATCTCGAGGTTTTTCAATTTGTTTTGTTGATTTTGGTTGCCATGGGGTTTTGTGGCGCTTTCAGCAGTTTTTTACTCCATATGCTACCTAAGAAACGGCCTGTTGAAGTTGTAAAGAGTGACGAGGATAGCGGTAGTGATAATAATACTGATAACTTGCGTAAAAAGCCACGGATCGGTTGTTTGACCTCTTCTTGTTCATCGATAGCCTCAAGAACAACCACCGCCGCGACAGGTGACTGTGACGGGAAGAAGAGTAGTGGTGGTGAGGAGTCTAATAATAGTGCCAGTAGTACTGTTGTGGAACCTTCCGTGACGAATATGGGATTAGAAGACGCGAATATGCAGGATATTGATGAGGATCTTCATAGCAGGCAGCTTGCTGTGTATGGTCGTGAGACTATGAGGCGGCTCTTTGCGTCTAATGTGCTGATTTCTGGGATGCAAGGACTTGGTGCTGAAATAGGTAAACAAGCTGAAATCTTTTTATCTATAGTAATGTTCACTCTTTGTTAGGGGTCTCCGTTTGAGCCAGTATTTGCTTGTGTGTGTGTCTAGTATGAATGATGAAGCGTGTTTCGGGCTTTTGATTCTCTGATTGCAATTAGCTTAAGAGGTCTTGTTTAACCTTTTGTATTTCATGAGCTGCAAGATATTCTGCTACTAGAGTACTGGGCTTATCTTTTGCATGTGTTGTGTATACCACCAGTTTGTTTAATGTCATGAAAATTATTATTACAGCCTCTCTTTATGATTACATGAGGTACTGATGCTATTATGGGGTTTAGCTAGTGCTTTAAATTGTATTACATGTTATGTTATTAGAACACTAGTATTAGCTGTCATTTTTCTAGAATTTTTTGCATGTTAGGATGTGATGTTAAATAACTTGATTATCTTGCTTAGATCTAGAATCCAGCAGACCGCATAGTTATGCTGTCTTTTTGTGATGGCTTATTTTTTCTTTTTTTAACATTTCTTGCAGCAAAAAATCTTATACTTGCTGGGGTAAAGTCTGTGACATTGCATGATGAAGGGTTGGTGGAACTGTGGGATTTGTCCAGCAATTTTATCTTCTCTGAAAATGATGTAGGCAAGAATAGAGCCCTAGCCTCTGCCCAGAAGCTGCAGGAGCTCAACAACGCTGTGCTGGTCTCTACCTTGACTACAAAGTTGACCAAAGAACAACTTTCTAACTATCAGGTACCCATTTACTTCACTTATGCACATAATGTAGTTATTCTTCTAGTAAGTCACATGGTTTAATTGAACAAATTGTGGAAACTTATATCTTAGTCTTGCAGATGATAAATTAATGTGTTGATATGTTCAATGAAGTCATATGATTTTGTGACTTTACCATTAATGGATTTATTCGGATTTTTGTGCATTTAATATGGGTTATTGGTTTTTGCGTAATAATAGCATTAACTAAATGTGTTGCTTTATAATATCCAATAATTATTTGATGCCTACGATAATACACTTCCTCAATTGAATATTCCATTTCTGTATCATGACATTAAGACACACATGAACTTTTGAACTAGATTTTGGTACATTTAGTTTGTTTGATATCTGCTTACATTCTAGAGAAGTTTTCTTATTTTTACGTTATCACGTCTTGAGACATGCCAAAATGCATGCCATGTATTTGCATAAGACTGCAAGTGTTTGCTGGCAACTGAAAGCTAACGGAAAGGTGCCTTGCTTTAGGATTATGGATTATTCAATTTGAAAAAGATACGTAATTGTTTAGCATGTCATTTATTTACGGAAGTAAAGATAATTATTGATGAGGAGGGAGAAATAGACCTTGATATATTGACATCTTATTTGCCAAAGGCTATATGTGAATAGGGATATGATGGCTATGTTCGTTAGCACTCATAACAATACTTCAATGCATTTGGATAGATTGGATGATTACCGATGAGGTTATGAGGAATGTCAACCTATAATAGGAAAGAAAGGCCTATCTGTTAAATCATATTTTGCTGATGTCGATTTCATTTCTACACAAGGTCTACTAGATACTAAAATTTTCAGATTTAGTATTGAGAATAAGATTGAAAGACGAGCTTATAGATTGAATCGTTAGCCAAATACAAAGATGATTTTATTATTCATCAGAATATTATATGACCTAAAAGCACAGTCATTAGGTCCTGTGGTTTTGAGTGCCTTCCTTATCTTAGTCGATTTCACCCCCAAGATGTCTCTTTTTCCATGAATATAACATTGATTGAAAAAAATAGCTCTAAAAGTCACTTGTTTATACCCCTTGTATTCTCTTTGTTTTTACTTTTAACACATTCATTGGTTAAAAAATAACACACTCAAAAGTTTTGGAGGCAAGCTATGTAGCTTGTTTTGAAAAAGCGCTGTGAGGCGCTGCTTAAAGCATGAGGCGCCAGCCTCGAGTCGATTTCCCTTCGCCTCACGAGGCGTAAGCCTCAAGGCGAACCGAGGCGTAAGCCCGAGGCGGAATTAAAAGATAAATATAAAAAATATGTATCTTATAAAAAAATAATAGAACATCAAAAAAGCACTTTCCTAACCATTACTTAGCAGGATGATGGACTAATTTCAGCTAGAATTAATTTTAGCACACAAAAATGTTCTCAAATTATGAATTAAAGTATTAAACTTCTCAAAAAAACAGTAAACCATTACATACATTCAATTTCCATCATAGATTTGCAATATTTTGATGCAAATTAGATGTCAAATACTCCGATTTCCATTTACTCCCACAAATAAACATTTTAATCATCAGATACATTCAAAATCTGATTCTGAAATAAAGGGAAACATGCGATAATTGATGACGATGGGGATAATTGAAAAAGTTGCGATAATTGAAGTGTAACCTGGAATAATTGAGAATTTGCGGCCCTATGCGGTCTGCATTTGCCTACTATGTGGTCTAATTATAACGAGAAAGTGAAAAAAATGGCGCCAGTGGGTTTTTTCTTTCCCGCCCAAAAGTCAGCCGCCTCACCAAAAACTACCGCCTCGACTATATGAGGCGTACGCACTGGCTAGACCCTATGAGGCGCCATCCCAGATTCGATTTTCCTCCACCTCGCCTCGAGGCGTACGCCTCAAACGCTTTTTAAAACCATGTGAGGCGTTAGGGGCGCTGGACAAAACGCCTCGCTTCGGTTGAGGCACCAAAGATACATGAAGCGGGCTGAAGCGGCGCTTCAGGCTTGGAGCGCTAGGCTAGTTGAGGCGACGCTTCATGTATAATGGTCAATTTTCGGTGATTCTCAAGAGAGGAGTTCATTGTGGTTCTTTTTTAGGCGCTAGGGGGTGTGCTTTTGTATAAAATCGAACAAGTAGATGAGATGAAGTTGAAATAAAGGTGCAGTAGCGAGAGATGATATCAGACTTACATGAGATTAGATTGAAGAAGAAGATTTTGATGAAGAAATCTGATGATAGAGGAGAGCTGCCAGGAAGAGAAGAAGCGATGATGTTTTAAGTTTTAGGGTTAACCCATCTCTTATTTTTTTTTAACAAAATTACATCCTTCACCCATAAAGTTATTATTTTTGTTTAAGTTTACCCTGAACTTTTTCTTATTTGTTTATTTGTTTTCTTTTCTTCTTTCTGAAATGATAGTTCTTGTACACAAAGCTTGGTTTGTTGTACATTGGGCATAACAACTGATTTTGTGTTTCTTTAGGTAGTATTTATAGTTTTTTTTAAGTTGTACATAGATATTATTTATATTTTTATTACTTTTTTAGTTTAGGGCCTCGCATATGTGAAGCGTTCGCCTCGCACATGAGGCGTGGCTCCTCGGATTTTGGTACCGAAACACTTCGCCTCGCCTCGCGCTTTTATAAACCAAGCTATGTAGTCAAAGGCAGCCCAGGCACGTGCCTAGGCGAGGCTCACAGAAACTTTCTTGAGTGCAGCAAGGCGTACTAAATAGGGAGACAACAGCAGAAACCTCTCTGAACAGGCCATAAGTAGTTTCAAACAATCTGAACCAACCAAAAAGCGTTCTAAGAAGCCAAAAACTAGGGTGAACCAGTCTAAACCAATCAAAAACAAATCTAAAAGCTAAAAAAGGTCTATTTATACTCAACGTTTTGCTTGTCTCAGGCGCTTGCCTGTAAAGTGTCTTGTGCCTAGGCTTCAAGCTCACCTATTGCTCCGTGAGCCTTTAGCTATCTAGAGGGCAAGATCATTTATAGTGCTTGTGTCTAATGCTAAAATATTGAAAGTACATCCATGGTACTCTTATAATCCAAAACCTTGAATTCCGATGGGAGATGAGTGGCTCTTGTACCTGTAGGAATTAGGCCTGTGACCTGTCAACTTTTCAGGTCTTGATCTAGGTCGCGTCTGATGGTCCTAAATATTTTATCATTTTTCGCTATGCCACAAAAATTGCATTTTACTGTATGATTTTATTTTGTAGCATATTTCTATGCCGGAACTCTCTGCTTTTAGAAACATATTTTGTTTGATTTGGGAATCCATGAGATGAACTACAAAATGAAATGCAAATAATGATTTATGACTTGTGTTGATCTCAGTAGTACTGTATACATAAATTGTTAAAGGGAAAATACCTTAAAAACCAACATAGTTTCTGATTTTTCTCATACAATTCCCTCAATATTTTTTGCGCACAAAAAACAAACTTACTTTCTATTTTTTCCCACTAAAGTCACTCAACAGTTTTTGGAACATTAAAGTCCCTATACATGTTAAAGTTGAACAAAATCATGAAATTTTTCAAAAATTTTATCAAATAACAAGCCGTTCACATGCATGTAATATTGTAGTTGTTGGTTCTTAATAACACTTATAGGTTTTAACTTGAGCATAGTTTAAAAAAACTTTTAAGGCGTGCTCTTTGAGGCAAGGCGGCCAGAAATCAATTCTAAGGAGACAAATTAAGGTTTAGAAATTGAAGCCAAGATTTAAGTAAACCCACCTAGATGAATCGATTTAATCTATATATTTTTAACATTTCAATCTATAAACCTTAAATAAGGAAATACCTATCAAGTGGGTTAAAGTAATTGAATATGCAGTAGAATTATGTACAAAAGTTAATTTTAAAAAAAATATTATTATTCGTTAAAGCCAAAGTTAATAAACAAACTCCCTCCTTTACCTTGATGAGTATGTATGTCCTTAACCGTCAATCATCTCCGTCATGCTCTTAAGCTACCCACTAAGCATCATCTTTTTGTCATGAACGTCGAATCCTTAGATCCGTCAAACCCAAAATCCTATGTGAATCCATCGAACGACACCGATGCTCATTCGCTATTTACAACCACAACATTACATGCATGCGAACTAATAGTTATTCAGTTCCAAGTTGTTTTCAAAAAATTATCAATTTTGTTCAAATTTAATATTTGAAGGTGATGGTTTTAATCATGTTTGTGGGTTAAAATGTTCACGGGTCAAAAGTTGATCAAATGTGTCATGGGTTAGAAAGCTGGATCTATCCAGAATTTATTTTTGGAATTGATAAGTTATTAATTAGGCAATCAAATATATAATAAAAGCAGTCAAAGCATAATCAGTTATGAATCTCTTTTATGATTAGGAGTTATTTTCTTTCTTAGATGGTAGGAATAAGATGTAAAGTGTACCAAAAGTATTTCCTCTTATCAGAACTAAATTGTATCCCTAATCCCATCGATCAGTAACCAGACTCTGTTATTCTTTGTTGCCTGGGATAAGAACAAAATAGCGAGGTTAGGCTTGTTTTTTTGGCAGAGAATTTCGAGCAGAAGTGCAGAAAAAACAGACAGGAAGAAATCATTGGATCCAGTCTTCTTTGGCGGGTGAAAGAAAACAACAAAAGTAGGTTGCTTTGTTTTCTTAGTCGGTGGAAGAAGGCTGTTGGAGTAGGGTTTGATCTACAAGGGTTGGGGCTGTCCAAAACAGGAAAAATGGCAATGATACCAGCAAAGAAAGTAGGTTCGATGTCCTATCAGTGTCCGATTTTGACATCTACAAAGTATCCGGTGTGGGCAATTAAAGTGAAGGCCATTATGGATGCAAATGGAATATAGGAGGACATAGAACCACCAAGAGGTACTGATGTTGATCCAAAAAAGTCCAAGATGGCTTTTGCCTTGTTTCAAGCCATCCCAGAAGAGCTTGTTTTACAAATGACATCTCATACAGATGCAAAACAAGTTTGGGAAGGGCTGAAAACAAGATTTTTGGGGTGGATCGAGTAAGAAAGGCTAGGCTTTCAACATTGAGGAAGGAAATCAAAAGCTTGCACATGAAGGAAGATGACTTGGTAGATGTTTTTGCAAGCAAACTGAGTGGGCTAGCCTCGAAAGCAAGGAGTCTTGGGTCAGACATTGAAGAGAAGGTTTTGGTGAGATGGTTGCTCGATGCTATGCCCAAGTCATTCCTTCAAATCGTAGCCTCAATAGAGAAATGCTTTGATCTGCATAAGATGTCGTTTGATGAAGCTATTGAAAGGTTGAGGGCCTATGAAGAACGCATAAAGGGACTCAACAAAGAAGAAGAAACTCAAGGGAGGTTAATGTTTTCTAAAAGGGAGAAACACAAAAAACACGGATGTGAGTAATGTGGTTATGGAAGTTCAAACCGAGATGACTTTGGGAGTAGCGGAAGAAGAGGTCGGGGTCCCGGGAAAGGTCAAAGTGGTGAACGGTTCCAACAGAATAAAAGCCATGTTAGATGCTACAAGTTGTTTGGTTAATCAAGTTCGTTCATGGGTCAAATGGGTCACGGGTAAATAATTGGTCTTGGTTGATCGTGTTTATTAGGAAGTGACCATTAGAAGTCTTTATGTAGCATTTGTTTTATATGCTTTTAAGTGGTTTTGCTAAGTCAAATTAGTGGATTGAGTCAGCCGAATCTTTAGGATGATTTAAAGTAATTTGTTAGTTTGTTGAGTCCATTTTACGTTGCATGCGATTGCCTATAAAAGGCATGTTTTGTTTATGTAATAATTGAGAGTGTTTTTTTTCCTTTGTTTACATTGTTCACGCATTGCATATTGGAGGTTCGTATTACCCAAATCAGTGTGTGTTTGTGTGTAAATCAAGGGGCCTGAACCAACACAAGTGTGGGGAGCTTGGAAATTTTCTAAACGAATGTCCAAAGTGGGAGAAAAAGGAGGCTAACTTAGCACAATATATTGATGACGAACCAACGTTGCTATGAACAATAAAGTGCACAAACCATGATTAAGGGGGTGAATGATGGTTCTAATCATGTTTGTGGGTTAATCATAGAAGTGTCATACTTAATCCTTCTAATACCATCCCCACCAAGGAACAAAAATTCAAGATCCTACTACAAACCATCTAAAATAGATGGACCTATGTACCATTTAAAATAAGTAGAATGGGAAAAAGCTTCTTTTTTTCTAATTATTAAATAATAGGGAAAGTTAGACAATTGTAATTATTTAGTCATCTCCCGAACTTGCTATGATGATTACAGATTGCAATTTCTAACCGCCACTCTTTCCATGTGATTAGTTTTCATGCCTACTTATAAGTGTTTTTGCATTCTCGTTGTTCTCTACTCATTGGTTATGTATTGAGGTGCCCCTATTAGTATATTCTTTCTTCAATCTATTGTCACAACTATTCTCTACATCTTTTCCATGTTCTCGACGCTTGGGCTGCTACAATGTGTCCATCTCATTTGTAAAATGGTAGAACAAGTGGGGTAAATGATAAACGTATAGTGAAAACTACAATTCTCTTGCACAACATACACCAAATGTTCACAACTTCACATCAAAAGCATCTCCAGTTTTGAACAAAAAGTTGGATAACCACAATCTTCATTTCTGTCTGAGTTTAGCCCTCACCTGTCAAATTTCTTACAATTAGTTAACACAGTTCATATAAACATATTTAGAGACCTAAACCAACATAATGGCTTGACTTTAGCAAGATCTAATTGCAAACCCATGGTCAGACCACTATTGAACGCTTATTCTTTCTAGAACACTAACCTAACAATGCTTCACTTTAATCTTACTTACTCTTTTGTTTTTTATTGATCGAGTATGATAAATAATTATTCTACATCTCTTTTCGTTACTAGCAATTTTTTTCTCTCATTCTTATCTTGCATTGAGCCACAACACAAAAACATAAAGCTTAAATATAGAACTTACCTCAAGAACACTTCAGAAACTTCAATTGGGCCACACTTCTTTCATAAATGTTATTATACTCATTCAAGCTCCACAATTTTGTGTTTGTATTCAAGCTTGAATCACAGATTTTCAACTCTCTTTCTAGAACACTTTCTTTCTTTACTGCCTTGCAAATTAAAAATAAACACTATTTTCACTATATTTATCGTCGCTTCAGTTTTCACATTTAGCCTCTTAACTTGGTTTTTTACAAGACAGCCCTTTCCTAATTCCTACTAAATTCATGACAATCATGGAATCCAAAGTTGTGAACTACCAAAACAAATCCTATAACTGGAAGCCTAGATGTATACAGCTAGTTTAAGATGATCTAAAATAACTAACTTATTATGCAATCACTTAAAACAACAAAGTAATTGTACAGTTTTTCTACAGAGGACTGAGAATCCTGCTGTTCTGGCAGTAAGATTTATTGCATATATGCACAATTTTCTGACGATTTATTATATGATATTACAGGCTGTGGTCTTTACAGACATCAACTTAGAAAAAGCTATCGAGTTTGATGATTATTGCCACAACCATCAACCTCCTATTGCTTTCATCAAGAGTGAAGTCAGAGGACTTTTTGGTAACATTTTCTGTGACTTCGGCCCTGAGTTTACTGTAATAGATGTTGATGGGGAGGAACCACATACTGGCATCATTGCATCCATTAGCAACGATAACCCTGCACTTGTAACTTGTGTTGATGATGAAAGGTTGGAGTTCCAAGATGGTGATCTTGTCATATTTTCTGAAATTCATGGGATGACAGAACTTAATGATGGAAAACCAAGAAAGGTCAAAAACTGCAGACCATATTCATTCTTTCTTGAAGAAGACACCACCAAATTTGGCACCTACGTCAAAGGTGGTATAGTGACTCAAGTCAAACAGTCAAAGGTCTTGAATTTTAAGCCTTTAAAAGAAGCTCTTAAAACTCCGGGTGAGTTTCTATTGAGTGATTTTTCTAAATTTGATCGCCCTCCTCTTTTGCATCTAGCGTTCCAAGCACTTGATAAGTTCATGTGTGAATTCGGGCGGTTCCCTGTCGCTGGTTCGGATGATGATGCACAGAAGTTGATATCTATTGCCACCACCATGAATGAGAGCTTGGGTGATGGAAAATTAGATGATTTAAATCCAAAAATTTTGCGTTATTTTGCCTATGGGGCCCGAGCTGTGCTTAATCCCATGGCTGCCATGTTTGGTGGCATAGTTGGTCAAGAAGTTGTCAAGGCATGTTCTGGAAAGTTTCATCCACTTCTTCAGGTTAGTATTGACATGTTATTTGCCTATTTAAACATATGCGCTGCGCTCTAGTTCAGCTTGTTGAAATATTTTCTATGTTCTACACTAGAGCTGGCATTGGGCTAGGTGGGAATTGGTCTTTCTGTAAACACTTTATTGTCTTCTTTGTAAAATTTTCATACAATTTTACTGCACTAGTAAACTAAAAACTTCTAAAAAATGATTTAAGAGGTTGTATGCACTGAAATAGACTGTGGGCGACGTTCAATCCATTTGTACTATTTGACGCCATTGAGATAAAATACAGCCCATATCAACACACCCATTAGTAAATGGGTAAAAAATGCTACCCCTAGTGTACACCATTTCTGAGTTGGTCTGATTTTTTTTTCATTGTGTTTTACAGTTCTTTTATTTTGATTCGGTTGAGTCACTTCCTACGGAACCATTGGAACCCAGCGACTACAAACCTTTGAACACCCGTTATGATGCCCAGATATCAGTATTTGGGGCTAAGTTCCAGAAAAAATTGGAAAACACTCGGTCTTTCGTTGTAGGATCTGGTGCATTGGGATGCGAGTTTTTGAAAAATTTAGCTTTAATGGGTGTTTCATGTGGCCCTCATGGGAAATTAACAGTCACCGATGATGATGTGATTGAAAAAAGCAATCTTAGCAGGCAATTTTTGTTTCGTGACTGGAATATTGGGCAGGCCAAATCCACTGTTGCTGCTTCTGCAGCTGCATTGATTAACCCTTGTCTTCAGATCGAAGCATTACAAAACCGTGTGGGCCCAGAGACCGAAAACGTATTTGATGATACTTTCTGGGAGAATTTGAATGTTGTCATTAATGCTTTAGATAATGTCAATGCAAGACTTTATGTTGATCAAAGATGCTTATATTTCCAGAAGCCACTTCTCGAGTCTGGTACACTAGGTGCTAAATGCAACACTCAGATGGTTATTCCTCACTTGACTGAAAACTATGGTGCCTCTAGGGACCCACCAGAGAAGCAAGCACCCATGTGTACTGTGCATTCGTTCCCACATAACATTGACCATTGTTTGACTTGGGCACGGTCAGAGTTTGAAGGGTTACTTGAGAAAACCCCATCAGAAGTCAACGCCTATCTTTCAAACCCCAGTGAGTATACAACGGCAATGAGGAACGCTGGTGATGCTCAGGCTCGGGATAACTTAGAGCGGGTTCTTGAGTGTCTTGACAGGGAAAGATGTGAAACATTCCAAGATTGCATCACTGGGCTCGTCTAAAGTAGTACCCTTGTTCACTTTGTTTTTTTTTTTTCTTTCTTGCATTATATATTTATTGTCATGCAAACACACAAACATGATAGAAATAAAGTGTGTGTAAGAGTAGCAACTTTGCCTGTAGTGGGTTGATTTGGGTATATTCTAATATCTGATTGAATCTTCCTTTAGGGAAAGGAGGAATGGGTTGCAAATCATCATTTGCCAAGCACTACAAGTCTACAACATTCTAATCTTTTTATTCATAGACCTCTACTGTTACTGTAAATAATATTGTTTTCTATAATTAACTTCGTTAACAATTTACATTTTTTTTTACTGAGTGTACAATTGAGTGTTTCAAACACCTGTACTGAAAATGTTATGTCTCAAAACTCATTTTGACATGTAAGCCAACCCACCCGACCTGCTACCTCGAGTGTATATTTCTTGTGCTCTTATATTCAGATCCATATGCTGTTCATACTGTATAATGGTTGTGTTCTTATCTTTTTTCACTTTTATAAATCTATTCTAGGTTTGAAGATTACTTCTCTAACCGTATGAAGCAACTGATTTATACATTCCCCAGAGATGCAGTGACCAGTAACGGAGCTCCATTTTGGTCAGCCCGAAGCGATTTCCCACGTCCACTGGAGTTCTCTGTTTCTGACCTGAGCCACCTTAACTTGTGTTGGCGGGCTCCATTCTTCGGGCTGAAACATTTGGCATCCCAATTCCTGATTGGGCTAAAAATCCCAAGAAACTGGCTGAGGCTGTTGACAAGGTTATTGTTCCTGACTTTCAACCAAAACAGGGTGTCAAAATCGAGACTGATGAGAATGCTACCAGCTTATCTTCTGCATCTATAGATGATGCTGCAGTATTGATGAACTATCAAGAAGCTAGAACAACGCAGAAAAGACCGCTTCCTTCTGGTTTTGTCATGAAACCTATTCAATTTGAGAAGGTTCCCACTTGTTTTTTACTTATTTCTTTGTAGGTGTCAGTTTTGGCCCTTTTACTTATGAATCAATTTGGGTTGGGTTTGATCTCCAACAGGTTTACAGATGCCAAAACTATAGGTTTATTGCATATTTCTGTGTTTTTTTTCTAAACTTTTATTTCCTTAAAACACAACCCGTTTTGAAATGAACAAAAGATGTTTGGGGGTCAGCCCAACATAACCTTCCTGGTTTTGACCCTTGAAAAAAACCGTTTCAACCTGAGCCTGTCTTGAGTTGACCCGTCATCCTGCCACCTCTATTATGTTTGCACGTATACTTCATGCTAAAACACACTTTTGTTTTTCGGCAGATGATGACACCAACTACCACATGGATTTCATAGCTGGACTGGCCAACATGAGAGCAAGGAATTACAGCACCCTGAAGTTGACAAACTGAAGCCAAATTCATAGCAGGAAGAATTATTCCTGCAATCGCCACATCAACTGCAATGGCCACCGGTTTGGTCTGTCTGGAGCTCTACAAGGTTATCGACGGGGGCCACAAAGTGGAGGACTACCGTAACATTTGCCAACCTGGCACTACCTCTTTTCTTCCATGGCTGAGCCGGTCCCAACCAAAAGTCATCAAGCACCAGGATATGAGCTGGACCGTGTGGGACAGATGGACGATTAAGGGCAACCCTACATTAAGGGAGCTCATCAAATGGCTTGCTGATAAGGGACTTGATGCTTATAGCATCTCGTGTGGAAGCTGTTTGTTGTATAACAGCATGTTTCCTAGGCATAAAGACCGGATGGATAAGAAGGTGGTGGATTTGGCCCGCGATGTGGCGAAGATGGAGATTCCCCATATCGCCGCCACCTTGGATCTGATGGTGGCTTGTGAAGATGAGGAGGAGAATGACATTGACATCCCTATGGTGTCTGTTTACTTCCGCTAACCGCCTTATCTGCATTTTCATATCAAAGTCGAATAATTGGAGATGGTTTCTTTGTATTTTTGTTGGTGGAGTAGGTCAAATTACCCCGACCAGCTACAACATAGTTTCTGTAATACCTTTGTGATTGCCATTTCGTGTATTAGCCGGGATGATGACATTTTAAAATTTCGGCTGTTGCAAACCTTAAAGAACCCTGCCCATAACAATGTTGTTGTATGACAAAAGCTCAACTTGTTAAGTTTTTCTTTTCTAGAAGGGATGACTTACACATCTTCATCTTACTAAAAATCTCAACTTGTTATTTACCATGGGATTTGAACATTGAACCATATGTTTACCATGCCCTTGACCTTCTTGTTTATAGATCGCACAACTAGATTTACGAGCTTTCAAATCTCAATCGTTTTGTTGTGTTTATTGGAAATGGATAACTTTTTGGATAGATTATAAATCAAACCAGGCAATAGGATGTAACAACATTGCGAATGTGTATGGTTGACATAAAGCTTGAGCTGTGTTCTTCTATCTTTAGCCTAATTTCGACCTTGACTCGCCAGGTTGATAGTTTCATGAATTTGAGCATGACCTAGTTCTTGAATATATCAAACAGGGAACAAGGCTTGTCAAGCAATCTTGATCCGAATTCAAGATTAAGGTTTGACATAGTTCGCCTTCCACGAATCCAATTTGAATAATTTTAACAGAAGTTTGACTTATTTGTAAGTTTGAGTGTGGCTCGTTGTAGTCGTTAAACACGTTAATAACTTGTAACCGGCTTTGACAGGAAAAAGGACACAAATTTGGCTAAGCGTCTATTTTCTGATACTTTTATTAAAGGAAGCATTGGTCCCCAATATTTTCTTACGAGTTATACTTTGACAGGAAAAAGGACACAAATAGTGACGTTTGGTCGGCTCCACACGGTTTACCTGAATCGTATCTTTGCGTCGCCCCTCATTGGGTAGATCCAAGTTCATGGCAAATGATGAAATGTACGATTGCATTTGATCTATTTTCATATCCACACACCGGAGAATTTTTATTTTACTTTTTGGATAATGTAATAACTACTTTTAATTTAGAAAATAAAATGTTTCTAAATGGCATTTGATAACGCCTCCAACAACACACACCGCGGTTGAAAAATAAAATTAAATATCTTCCGATTGCAAAGGTGATTTTTTTTTATACTCGTTGTGTTGCACATATTATTAATTTAGTAGTGCAAGATGGCCTATCCGTGTTATTTGTTAATAACTTTATAAAAGCTTTTCGATTTATGTTACACGACGTTTTTGAGAAAAGTAGAAAAAGATATCAAGATTATAAATAACTTTGTAAGGATATGAAATCTATATTTTTAGGGCGTAATGGGATGGGGTCCTACTAGGTGGAATTCGACTTGTCACATGTTTGATGTGCTTGTAAAACAAAAAGGCACTTAAGAGCTTTTCATAGTAGTTTTTCGGATAATGACGAAGCCAAACCATTTCCGGATGCGGGTTGGAAAAATATTCAACGTTTATCCGAATTTCTTGACGTGTTTAAAAAATCAACTACAAAATTATCGAGAGTTTATTATCCCACTAGTTATTCGGTGCTTCAAAAATTATATATCATGGCTTTGAATTTTTAAATTTTCAAAATAAAAATAATATGATTAGAGAAATGATAGAACCAATGATAGACAAGTTTAAAAAACATTTTCTTGAGTTATCACCCGTTTTTACTTGTGCCGCTGCTTTAAATCATTTCTTTAAATGTTGCGGGGGTTGAATGTTTGATAGACGAGATAAATGACAATTTGGATATATATGACGAAAACCCTAATTTTTCAAACCGAGGCAAAAGAAAATTTTAATGAAAAGTTTTAAAATAATTTATAATTTTTAATTTAAATAAATATGGGCCAAACGTAAATATAACTACGCCAAGAGAATCATCCTCAAGTGCTAGTACATCGGTTAAATACTCCGTTTTAACTATGTTGAATGTCATTCGGGATGTGACGACTAAACGACAAATGGGTAACGCCCCAACAAGTGAGCTTGGTAGATATAGTGGAACGGATTTATATTTCCACTATAACTACCCACGATTACCATGCATTTGATATTTTGTCTTGGTGGAAAGGAAATGAATCCTAATTTTCAATTCTTTACGTAATGGCCGAGATTTACTAAGCGTCCAAGCTTCTACGGTAGCTTCGGAGTCTGCGTTTTCTCTTAGTGGCAGGGTAATATCATTACGGAGAACACGATTAACTCCAGAAACGATGGAGATGTGCATTTGTTTAAAGGACTACTTAGACGCAATGGATCGTATACAAGACAAAACAAACCTTGAAGACAAAATTGCACTTGAAGCTAAAGTACACGATGAAGAGGTAGAAGAAGGAGTATCTTCTGGTATATCCGATGAAGAATTTGCATTTTATGATGCCTCTCGTAGAAAATAAATATTAGACGATAAGTTAAATAAAAGTTTTATTTTATTTTTTTATTGATTTGTTAATGTATTTTTAAGTTGTTTTAATAAATCATGATAAATTAATGTTTATTTAATGTTGTTATAAAAATATATGACGACTCTGCACTGTTTTTTTTTTCCAAAAATTTAAAATGATAATAATAATAACACTAATAGTAATAGTAATAGTGATAGTGATAGTGATAGTGATAGTGATAGTGATAGTGATAGTGATAGTGATATTGATAGTGATTGATCGGTGCTAGTGATCGTGATACGTGATAGTGATAGTGCTAGTGCTAGTGCTCGTGCTCGTGCTAGTGGCTGTGCCTCGTGCTAGTGCTCGTGCTCGTGCTCGTGCTCGTGCTCGTGCTCGTGCTCGTGCTCGTGCTCGTGCTCGTGCTCGTGCTCGTGCTCGTGCTCGTGCTCTGCTGTGCTCGTGCTCGTGCTCGTGCTAGTGCTCGTGCTCGTGCTAGTGCTCGTGCTCGTGCTCGTGCTCGTGCTCGTGCTCGTGCTCGTGCTCGTGCTCGTGCAGTGCATTTGCTCGTGCTCGTGCTCGTGCTCGTGCTCGTGCTCTGATCTGCTGTGCTCGTGCTCGTGCTCGTGCTCGTGTGTGGTCGTGCTCGTGCTCGTGCTCGTGCTCGTGCTCGTGCTCGTGCTCGTGCTCTGCTCGTGCTCGTGCTCGTGCTCGTGCTCGTGCTCGTGCTCGTGCTCGTGCTCGTGCTCGTGCTCGTGCTCGTGCTCGTTGCTCGTGCTCGTGCTCGTGCTCGTGCTCTTGCTCGTGCTCGTGCTGTCGTGTGTGTCGGTCCGTGCTCGTGCTCGTGCTCGTGCTCGTGCTCTGCTGTGCTCGTGCTCGTGCTCGTGCTCGTGCTCGTGCTCGTGCTCGTGCTCGTGCTCGTGCTCGTGCTCGTGCTCGTGCTCGTGCTCGTGCTCGTGCTCGTGCTCGTGCTCGTGCTCGTGCTCGTGCTCGTGCTCGTGCCGTGCTCGTGCTCGTGCTCGTGCTCGTGCTCGTGCTCGTGCTCGTGCTCGTGCTGTGCTCGTGCTCGTGCTCGTCTCGTGCTCGTGCTCGTGCTCGTGCTCGTTCTCGTGCTCGTGCTCGTGCTCGTGCTCGTGCTCGTGCTCTTGCTCGTGCTCGTGCTCGTGCTCTGCTCGTGCTCGTGCTCGTGCTCGTGCTTTGCTCGTGCTCGTGCTGTGCTCGTGTCGTGCTCGTCCTCGTCCTTGTGCTTGTCTTGTCCTTGTCCTTGTCCTCCTCCTCCTCCTCGTCCTCCGCTCCTCATCCTCCTCATCCTCCTCCTCCTCCTCCTCCTCCTCATCCTCCTCTCCTCCCCTTAATTCCTCCCTCCTCCTCCTCCTCCTCCTCGGCCTCCTCATCCTCCTCCTCCTCCTCATCCTCATCCTCCTCCTCCTCCTCCTCCTCCTCCTCCTCCTCCTCCTCCTCATCTCCTCCTCCTCATCCATCCTCCTCCTCCTCCTCCTCCTCCTCCTCATCCTCCTCCTCCTCACTCCTCCTAATCATAATCTCCTCATCCTCCTACCTCCTCATCATCATCCTCATCATCATCATCATCATCCTCCTAATCCTAATCATAATCATAATCATCATCATAATCATCCTCATCCTCCTCTCAATCCATCCTCCTCATCATCATCCTCATAATCCTAATCATAATCATAATCATAATCATAATCATAATCATAATCATAATCATATCATAATCCTAATAATAATATATAATAATAATAATAATAATAATAATAATAATAATAATATAATAATAATAATAATAATAATAATAATAATACTAATAATAATAATAATAATAATAATAATATAAAATAATAATAATAATCATAATAAATCT